>CABEEJ010006972.1:0-13871 GCA_901482245.1 Timema douglasi | reverse complement strand
AGTCCACCTCGTTACACCCTATCCCTATCTTGAGCTAGTTCTATCTAGTCCACCTCGTTACACCCTATCCCTATCTTGAGCTAGTTCTACCCAGTCCACCTCGTTACACCCTATCCCTATCTTGAGCTAGTTCTACCCAGTCCACCTCATTACATCCTATCTTGTTCAGGTCCATTCTAATGATTGTTATCCTCTCATACGTCTTCCAAGTCTTCCCATTGGCCTCTTCAGATTTAGTTTTCCAATCAGTACTCTAATAGATTATCCCATTTTTTAAAATTATATATCATTCATATAAACAACTCGAACATACCATAACCATGTGATCTGTTAAAGGTTTGATACCGATTGTGTTATCTTCTATATGTAGTTAACGTGAATGTTCTAAACTCAATGATTACAACCCCTAGGGTGACCTGGTGGTCTAAGGGTAAGGTGTCAGACTTCTGTGCTGGCGGTCGAGGTTCAATCCTCGGTCCCGGCACAGATTTATCTGATTACCAAACCCTTCCTTCACCTCTGACAAGACATCTTGTGAATGTGAGGAATGCCAGGCCTCCACCGTGGTTCGAATCCCACGTTAAACTGTAGGTCCTCCATTTCATCTCACAATCACCCTACCATTACACATTAGCGTAAGCGCGTATAACCCGAACGGGTAGTAAGACGCGGTGCTAATAATAATAATACTTTAAAAACAACTTTACCTTGACAATATCTTCGTCAAAAGCGACCTGAATTTTAATCGGAGCCCCAAGACCCGTGTTCGACTCCTATATCTTACTAAAACGCTTACGTTTTCTATTACTTAAATACCTTAATTATAAATCTGTGAAGGTAGATTTTTAAGTAAATGCAACGGCATTTGTATATATATAATTAAACCAACAAAAATTCGCAACTGTGATCGCATGGACTAATACGTCATTTTAAAATTATACTGGGATCGTCGATGGAGAGGCTGTGGTTCGAATCCTGGTCGTGTTTATTGAGGTGTTATTTTCCCTTAATAATTTACCCAATAATGTGTCCAACACAACATAACTTTTAATCGACAGTGGTAGGTCAAATCTGTTGTAATATTTGACATAAGTGCCTGTATCTTGGCTAAAAATGCGTTATAATTATCATGAACGTAGAGAAACATTTTCTCTGAGCTTAAATAACGTTTATTTTAAATGGTTTCCTTAATGCAAATGTGCGTACATTTGGCTTGAATTATATCTTACTAATCTCCGTTCCTTTAGATATTGCGGATGCAAATCACTGGAAACAAATCATTGTGTAATTGAGTTAGTTTACTTTTGTTTAGAAAGATTAAATATCAGTACAGTAGTTAAATTACAGTACGGGGGTTCGGTTACCGTGTTTGCCCTTGAATTAAACGTATCCTAACCTTGAATAGCTTACACACAGACAGTGACATTTATTCTGAAACCTTGTCAAGGGATTCAGGCCCCGTTGACTAAGTACAAGCGAATTCTTTCAGTCGAGATTCGTAACGCTCAACGTCCTCTTGGACGAATGGCGAAGACGTCTTCCTGGCCTTGACGACGCCATTATGTTGAGAATAATAAGACGTGAGAAAAGAAGATCGTCGCGAAAAACATTCCCTGCGCTCTTTTGTTTTCACACCTCAGTTAATATCTTGCTTACAAATTTACATCTACGTCATTACCGCTTTTGTTTTGTCATTAGGTACATTTAGGTGCCATCTCCTTATCAGACAAAAGAAACAATTGGGATATTTTACGTGCACGTTCCTAACATTAAGTTACTTACAAACTAATGTCGGGGTCACGATCAACTTAACGTTAACTTAACGTAAAGGATCTCCTCGTGTGTTTAAATGGAAGCGATCACGAAGCAGTTAACTTAACGATGACTTGCAGTTAACTTAACGTTGACTTGCGGTTAACTTAACGTAAAGGATCTCCTCGTGTGTTTAAATGGAAGCGATCACGAAGCAGTTAACTTAACGTTGACTTGCATTTAACTTAAGAGATGTCCTGGGTGGTATTTCACGCTAAATGAACGTTACTTGAAGGATATCACGTGATCTAGCCAGCCAATCACTATGCGAGTGAGGTCTACAGGGCTATTTGGTAATTCATTTGTTGGTATTATGACTAATGTTTACTCTTTAGTTTAAGTTCTAGTGATCAGACATTGAGACAAAATAATTAAACTAAAATAGGAAAGCTAAATTTATCAAAAAAGTTTAGTAATATATATTTATTTTATCGATTTAAAACTGTAAACATTCACAGATCATCAATGTACAACTAGTACAAATCACAGATCAAAACACAAACTCCAGAATGGAGATGTTTGGCTCGAGTTGTTACGTTAAGTTAAGTGAACGTTACGTTAGGTTGATCGTGATCCCGGGTTTGATATCTGGCTTAGCTGAATTTTTTTTTTAACACTGGTGAAATTTGGGGTTTCCCTTTCATAGTGATGAATTAACGCCTGGGGGCTGGATGTTGTGTCTGTTCTATATTTAGGTTAGTTTATAATTCGTGTGCTGGCTGATAAAATCAGTCGGTTCAGGAATTGAAGTTAAATACCTCAAATAATAATTTAAAAAAAAAAGTTAATTCATCACTATGAAAGCGGGAGCCTTAATTTCTCCAAGATTTTTTTTTTTGACAATGCCGGGTATAAAACTGTATGTCCTTAGAACAGTATAAAGATGAGCGACGCATTGCATCAACACCATTTACTTACTAAATTAACTCTAGAACACACAGGGCATACACTGCGATGGATAAAATCTTAATCTCACGAACAATATATTTTTAGGCGTTCTTGGAACCTAACCTGCGACTCTTAGCTCAGACAGGGATCCTGCTGGCTCTACTAAGGTATCGAACACTAAATGTCCGTCTATCGGGGTATTTAAGTTGCCGTTATCACACAAATGTACAATTTTAAAATAATAATATTTAGCACCGCGTCTTACTACCCTTTCGGGTTATACGCTTTAAGTACTAATTACTCTAATGGATTAGAAATTGGGAAGGTTGAATTAGAGGAAGTGAACCCGCATTTGCGTGAAGGGAGAGTGGAAAACCATTTAGGAAAAACCACCCCCAGTTCACCCGACCGAGATTCGAACCTCGATCTCCCCGTCCTCAGCAGTCGAGCTTCAACACGACAAGCGCGTTAGCCAACTACGCCACCGAGGCGGGTTACCATTTAAAAAAAAAATATTTAAAAGTGTTTTTTAAAGTATAATAATAAACCCACTTCAATGGTCGGATGGTCTAAGGCGTCACTCTTGTGTTAGATCGGCTAGTTTATGACGAGGAGATAGTGGTATCGAAACCAGGTTGGATCTACCGAGGTTAGTTTTTTTTCTAAGTGGTTTCCCACTCTCCCTCCACGCAAATGTGGGTAGATTAGTCTACGTCTTAAATGCTTCCTTCCTCATCTCTACCCTTTTGGAGTAATTATCATAATATAACCTGAACAGGTAGTAAGACACGGTGATAAAATATAAATAAAGACTCTTCAAGAAATGTTTGAAATTGTTTCATCTAATAATTTTATAACACATGATTTATAAACGACTCGCGAGAGTGGAGAGAGGGTGGAAAATCACATATGGGCAACCACCTCAAAACAGCTGGTCGAAATTAGAACTAACTACATGTTTAGGCCAATCGGGTAGTAAGAAGTATTTAGATGAGGGCTACCCACTAGCTAGCGTAGCAATACATTGAGCGAACCCGGCCGGGATTTGAACAGACCTCCCCTTGATCGCCAAACCAAACTGTATGGGACTAACGCCTCTGCCCGCGTGACCACAACTTCTTAGAGGATGTGATGGAGAGGGGGGCAAGGAAAAAGAACTACAGTGCCATTGATTTGAATTTATAAATCGATATTTATAAATCGATAGAAATACATTAAACCCAACTTTTTTTTTTAATGTTATGGCATTTTTTCTCTCTCTTCACCTTTTAAAATTCTGAACTACTGAATAATTTATTAGATTTGCTTTTCAAAAAAAAGTTTGAACCTTATATAAAGTAATTTTATGGTAATGTTTGTGTCACGTGGTTTAATCCAAGTCTTGACTGAAATTTTTCTCGGTTTTTTTCAAATATATATTTTGTTAATTTTGGAATAAAATAAAAAGGTATGGAAAAGATTTTGAATGTTAAAAAAAAAAGGCTTCATATTTAGTCTTACCCGTCGAAATATAGTATAACCTGCACAGTTTTTTTTTTAATCATCTTACTACCCATTCGGGTTATATTCATATATGGTAATTACTCTAATGGGGTAGGAATTAGGAAGGTTATATTTAGAGGAAGTGTACCCGCATTTGCGTGGCGTAAGAATAAAAAACAATTTTTGAAAAAAACACCGATCGATACACCCAACCGAGATTCGAACCTCAATCTCGCGTCATCGTCAGTCTATTCTACTGCAACAAACTTATCCAAAACCATATCAAGATCCTAGGAAATAATCTTCCTTATGTTGGACTAGACTGCCAAAGACGGGGAGATCAGAGTTCGATCCCGGTCGGGTGCACTGAGGGTGCATTTCCTCTAAATCAAGCCTTTCAAACCCTTAGCCCATTAGTGTAATCAGAATATAAGCGTACAACCTGAACAGGTAGTAAGACGCGACGATAAAAAAAAACCAGTTGACTGAATTTATTTTCGTTGAGTCTTCAAGCTGTACACAAACATTAATTACGCTAATGGATCAGGAATGAGGACGGTAGAGTTATAAAGGAAATGTACTTACATTTGTGTGGAGGGAAAGTGGGAAACCATTTAGGAAAATACACCCTACTTGGATTCAAACTCAGATCTCCCAGTCACGGGAAATCCAGCCCAAGTGACGCGTTAGACCGTACAACCACCGGCGCGGGTCTCGGCTTGTTTAAAAAAATGTTAGTTTCTTTATAAAAAAAATATCATATTTAAACTATTTTTTCTTGCGCTTTCAATTTTTTTATGGTATTATGTTTTGCTATTGAAAGATTTAATTTTTTTTATATATATATTTTTTAATATAAAAAGCTTATAAGATAACCAAGACGAGCTACTTTTTAAAAGTTTAATTTCTAATCAAGCGATAGTAACTGGTCCACATCCATCCATATATCATGCGATTAGTCTGGCTGTAGTTTGGTGAAGTCATCGTTTAACAATAATTTAGTCCACTGCTATTTTAGAACTCGTGTCGGCTTTACTGTAGTAAATAGGGCCACCCGGGTTTTAGGTCTCCTTCGGAAACTCTTTGTTTTCAGGTTCGTATTTAAAAAAAATTACTTTAGTATCGCGACTGTAACACAAATGCTGGCTCCCATTGATTGTCATTTAATCTAAAGGACAGGACGAATGAGATTGAAAGAGATTGAAAGAGAAACCCCGATAAAGACAAGTATATCCGATAGCGAGAGTGCTAAGATTCGATTTTCCAACTTAGACTTTGTGTCCTCATTGTGTTTAGATGGTACAATACAATGTAATAGAAATAGCCTCATCTGACTACTAGAAATAACCTCATCTGGCTACTAGGGAGAGCCTCATCTGGCCACTAGAGATAGCCTCGTCTGGCCACTAGAGATAGCCTCGTCTGGCCACTAGAGATAGCCTCGTCTGGCCACTAGAGATAGCCTCGTCTGGCCACTAGAGATAGCCTCGTCTGGCCACTAGAGATAGCCTCGTCTGACCACTAGAGATAGCCTCGTCTGACCACTAGAGATAGCCTCGTCTGACCACTAGAGATAGCCTCGTCTGACCACTAGAGATAGCCTCGTCTGACTACTAGAGATAGCCTCATCTGACTACTAGAGATAGCCTCATCTGACTACTAGAGAGAGCCTCATCTGGCTACTAGAGAGAGCCTCGTCTGGCTACTAGAGAGAGCCTCGTCTGGCCACTAGTAGATAGCCTCGTCTGGCCACTAGAGATAGCCTCGTCTGGCCACTAGAGATAGCCTCGTCTGGCCACTAGAGATAGCCTCGTCTGGCTACTAGAGATAGCCTCGTCTGGCTACTAGAGATAGCCTCATCTGGCTACTAGAGATAGCCTCATCTGACAACTAGAAAAGCTGCTGGATCTACTTTCACGTATTATTGAGGTGGGGTTGTAGGGGACGCGATAAAAGGAACGTGTGTTTGCAGGGTTTTTTTAATAGAAAAATATTTTTTAGATCAAAATAAATCAAATAATTTTCAATTGGCTAATCTTTGTCGTGTGCTGATATAATCAGTCGGTTCAGAAAGTGCTCGTTAAATACCTCGAATGGATTAATAAATGGAAAAAAGACAGTAATTTTCGTATCTTTAATCAACAACATTTCATTTTTTTTAAAGGAAGGTTGTACTTAGGATATGTACAACATTTTCAAATTTCAAAAATATGCAAAGGAAAGCCATAATTCCCGAAAACAACCATTTCATTCAACAGCCCCTTCTCAAGTTCTACCAAACTTAAAAATAAGTATTCCTTTCTAGAATGATCATATACAAGTGAACAGATTTAAAATATCGAAGCTGCGATCTATATATATATAGCTAACGTTTGTCGGTGAAGTTATATAGGCTTTAAAGACGCTATTATGTGAGAGTTCCGATGTCATAAAAAAGTAATTGGGGGTCTATAAAAAAATCTTCCGCTATAGATCTGCGATAAAATCACCAAGCTGATCTTAAGGTGGTGATGCAAGGAATGTGAGGAAAGGTCTATTTTTTATAGCGGAATGTTTTTTAGTTCAAAATAAATAAAATATTTCTTCTATACAAACATAAGAGTTTATTTATCCACTTGGTGATATCAACAGTTGTTGATCGTGTCAAGGGTGTTGTGGAAATTATTGACAACTTTTTATCTTCATTTTAAAAAGTTTCTCATCTAATGCCGCCACGTTCATGACAGATATTCATCAACTGTTGATAATCACCAGGTGAAGAAAATTAAACTCTGTATAGAGAAGCAATATTTGATTTGTTTTGACCAAAATAATGTTTTGCTATAAAAACCGCATAAACACTTAATTTTTTATCGCGTTCTTTGCATCTTTACCTTAACTTCAAACTCTGTGACTTGTAAAAGAAGAAGAAGAAGAAGAAGAAGGAAAAGTTGACTTAAACGATGTTTCTTCTTGCTACGGACTGTTGTGATTATCGCAAGGACTCGGGCTTTAAGACACCCGTCTTCTTGTTCCCGCTAATAATAGCCATTCACTTGTTTTCTAGAGTTTAAAAAACGCTTGGCGTCTTATTGCCGTTTACCTAGTTAGACTTATCCACCGACTAAACTTCAAACAAGCGGTTAACTCTTACTCGCTCGCGCGGTCTATGATGACGGGAAGATAGTTTCGAATCTCGGTCGGGTGTACTGAAGGGGCTTTTTTCCAAACATGGTTTTCCACTCTCCTTCCACTCAAATGCGGGTACACCTCCTATAAATATAGCCTTCCTAATCTTTAAAGTAATTAGCGTAATTAGCACATAAGCGTATACCCTGATTTTAGTTGGGAGAACAGTAGAGAAAAATCCAACACATTTCTTTGTGGCCAACAATGATAACATTTTTACTATTTTATAGGTAATTATTATTATTATTATTATTAGCACCGCGTCTTACTACCCGTTCGGGTTGTACGCACTTACGCTAATGTGTGATGGTAGGGTGATATTGTGAGATGAAATGGAGGACATACAGTTTAACGTGGGATTCGAACCACGGTGGAGGCCTGGCATTCCCCACATTCACAAGATGTTTTGTCAGAGGTGAAGGAAGGTAATAATAATATCTATAAAGAGAAGCAACTTGAAATAACATGACTTTAAAAAAAATTAATGTATTCATAATTATATAAAGAAACTTTAGTAAATTATACTAGAGTAAGACGCGGTGCTAATAATCAAATCAAAAACAACTTATCTTACTGAGGGCAGCAGATAATAAAAATAATGTTAGTTGAAACAGACATAAACATATTTTGAAGTACACCTAAAATATTCTTTTAATTGATTTGAAAATTGTTAAAAATAATACACTCAGGTCGCGATTATCCGGCCTAAAGTGGCGGCATTCCGGGCCGGATAATACGGAATCCAAGTCTAAATAATGTTCAGTATGTGTTTGATTCGTGTAACTACGCCTCGCGCACACCTCTCTCGACACATCTTCTGTTTCCAGCCACATCAAAACAGTGCTGCAATATATACCTCCCTCGACACATCTTCTGTTTCCAGCCACATCAAAACAGTGCTGCAATATATACCTCCCTTGACACATCTTCTGTTTCCAGCCACATCAAAACAGTGCTGCAATCTATACCTCCCTTGACACATCTTCTGTTTCCAGCCACATCAAAACAGTTCTGCTGTCTACACCTCCCTTGGCACAGCTTCTGTTTCCAGCCATATAAAACAGTGCTGCTATCTACATCTCCCTTGACACAGCTTCTGTTCCAGCCACATCAAAACAGTGCTGCAATCTATACCTCCCTTGACACATCTTCTGTTTCCAGCCACATCAAAACAGTGCTGCTGTCTATACCTCCCTTGACACATCTTCTGTTTCCAGCCATGTCAAAACAGTGCTGCTATCTACACACGCTAATCGCATTCATAGCAGTTATGATTTGCAGTTTCCAATGTAACAATTGTAAGGCGTTTGCGATTCATCTTTTTTATTAATCACTCATGGAAATTTACTGGTTTGTTAATTTTTTAAACGCACTTGTTAACACCGAGAACTGGGCCGGATAATCGCGACTCTTTGTGTTTTTTGTTGAAATAAATGTTTATATATACACTAAACACAAAGCATTTCCCTAAGAATTCATTTAACATAATGAGTTTGTTACGGCGTTAAACATTTTAATAACAAAAAAGTATTTAAAACAAAATTCTACCCTTTCTAGGTAGGAACAGCGCCATTCTACCTCCCGCCGCCCTTGCGCCTTACACGCATCGTACGATCCATCCGAAGATTGGCGCTAATGGTGTAGGAATAGAGCAAATATAATTCAGATAAATACAGCCGCATTAGCATGACGTGAGCATGAGAGAGGACTTAAGGGGGGAAAAAACACCTTGGTATACCCACATGAGATTCGAACTCCGGAGTGTCTGTCAGCGCAAAACCAAACAAGACAAGGCTGACGTCCAAATGCCCACCTGTTTGGATAGGAACAACACCTGAGAAATATTATCTGGTCATATATCATCAGGCCTTGTGCTGGTAATATTTATTTATAAGGTACCGACAGTTTGGTTTACTGTAGCACGCTCCAGGTCATTGCGAAACAATAGGTTTCATGTGTGTGTGTGTGTGTGTGTGTTTTATGAGCCCATATGGAGGTTTAATATGTTAAATACCTATAAAACCACGTGAATTAATATTCCGAGCACTCGGGTTGCTCGGGTCGCGTTTGCTGATGTTAAAAAACTAATATTGGGCCGGTAATCGCATGGAAGAGACCCGCCCTAGTAAAACATGTCAATCTCCTGTAGTTGCATAATTAAACGTACGGGTGTTACGCAACAACTATAAACTACAGGGGGGATTTATGCGGGTGGATGTATGGCTTATACCCTGATTTTTTTTAAATATATAATAAGCCCATTCTCGAACACCAACATTGATGGAAAGTCACTAACATTTGGTGTTCCTAGAAATATTTATAATTTGATTCGTTAATTAATATATTCTGTGAGCTGAAGGAGGAGGCAAAGGAGAGTGCGCATTGGTGGTCTAAGTTCAAAGACAAAAGGAATGGACCTGTCGTAAGACAGAACACTTAATAATAATAATAACAACAACGGTGCACCGCACAGAATTTCTCTCTCTTTATCTTAAGATAGAGACTTTCACTAAACCCTTGTAATATTTGTTAAACGAGATAATATACGCCGTTACAGAAACATTGAGAAAAGAGGGCCACCTCTGTCCACCAATGAGGATAACAATCAATAATTTATACATATTTTGAAGTATTCCATTAAAAAATAAACATGTTTGCTGATAGCTCAGAAACTAGACTACTATTGGTTTTCACAGTTTTATATCTTCTTAAAATTTCACGTCTCAATTCGGTACGATAGGGGTGCAAGGAATGGACTAATCAAACCTAACGTATTCAGTCCTAGTGGGTTACCCACTGTGTGTCTGTCTGAAGTCCTTTCAGTAGGTCTCAAGTGCTAGCAGCCCATGTGTTGACACCTTCCAAAGCCCGCATGTGATCATTATTATTTCCGTTTTGAAGGTCGCTTCGTGATAGGAAAAACCAAAGGTAAATGATATGCTAGAGTAGTATTGCTACATGTTAATTACCTTAAGAGCTCTTGACCTTGATCCGTCTTTATTTCTAATAATTGTTCGCAATCTTTCACCTGCTTTTATATTCAAACGTAAACTAAGGGACTGAATATTTAGTAGTTCCAGCAGATATGTGCTTAGATATGGGCCTATTTGTCTAGCTCTCTTACCCTCTCTCCTCCATACGCTCTCTCTCCTTCATTCTCTCCTTCATTCTCTCCCCTCCATACTCTCTCTACTCCTTCATTCTCTCCCCTCCATACTCTCTCTACTCCTTCATTCTCTCCCCTCCATACTCTCTCTACCCTCCATACTCTCTCTACTCCTTCATTCTCTCCCCTCCATACTCTCTCTACCCTCCATACTCTCTCTACTCCATACGCTCTATCTCCTTCATTCTCTCCCCTCCATACTCTCTACTCTTTCATTCTCTCCCCTCCATACTCTCTCTCCTTCATTCTCTCTCCTCCATTCTCTATCTCTCCTTCATTCTCTCTCCTCCATTCTCTATCTCTCCTCCATTCTCTATCTCTCCTCCATTCTCTCTCCCTCATTATTCCACAGTTCCTCACTATATTTAACATAACTGCTGAAATGTTACAGCGGTGGCCAAGTGGTCTAGGACGTTCTACTCGACCTTGCACAAGATCACCGTTGAGTGGCGAGTCATGGTACTAATTCTCACCGGGTGAATTTGAGGGGTTTCCCCGTCCTCTCTCCATTCTTATTCTGGTGAACTCCCTCTAAACTACTCTTCTTGTCCCTAACCAGTAACTATTAATTACACCCGTCGGTAGCCACGCACCGATTATAATAATTAATAAAACAACTATATCATTTCTAAACTTTACCTGATATAACACCGGGTGGATTAAACTGCTTATATCATTTATATTGCACATTTTATCGTATTTGGTAAATATTTTACAACTAAACGATCCTCTTATGTTTTCTAAACTAACAAAACTACACAGCCTTTGAGACTGTAATATTGAGGAGGAACATTTCTTTAACGCACCGCGCAGTCGGTGGGCTTTGAACCTCGTTCTCCTGGATCAATCAGTGGTGCGAGCCACAGGACACAATGTTCGTGGGTTCGAACCCAGCAGGAGTCGACGTATTTTTCTTGAACGATAAAATTCCTTAGCACAACTTCCTTCGAGGTGGAAATAAAGCCTTCAGCCCCCTGTCGATTGTGGCGTGTAAAATAACCCTTGAAGGTATGTGAAAATAACTTTCCCGGAAAAATAGGTGCACCCTTTCGCTATCGCTCATAGAAATTCTCTTTTGCTGATATAATCAGCCGGTTCAAAAAGTGCACGTTAAATACTTCGAATAAATTAAAATTTAAAAACAATTATACCCTACTTATTCTAGTAGTAAGGAATACCAGGGTACAGTAGCCCCATTACTTTTTTGGTACTGACTGACAGCTCACAGCTGACACCTTTGAAAAGTTACCAGACCAAATTATGTATCCCTACGCCGAACCATATGATCTGCAAAAACATGTGTTTAGCTGTTGTCACTTCTGACAGTCAAGATTTAGGAATATACCTAAATGTTGACTGCCAGAAGTCAGCTGTGAGCTGTCAATCAGCACCAAAGAAGCCATGGGGCTACTGTACCTAAATGTTGACTGTCAGAAGTCAGATGTCAGTCAGCACCAAAGAAGCCATGGGGCTACTGTACCTAAATGTTGACTGTCAGAAGTCAGATGTCAGTCAGCACCAAATAAGCCATGGTGCTACTGTAGTTTAGAGTAACTACATCTACATTAGCGTGGAAATGGGATGGAATTTTTTTTTAGTGGTAATTCACACGTGGTTAATTACCTCCGGTATGCCCAGTCAGGATTCGAACCTCAACCCCCCGTTCCCTCCATCACCGGCAATACATTCAATTTACGAGTAAACCCAGAGTACATTTCCATTGTAAAAACAATCTCTCGGCTTCAACTGCTACTATTGGTAGCACTGGATTGTAGCAGCTGGTTGAGGTATTTCATCTATAATTTATAACCCGTGATATGTATACGCCCACTCACGCGTGTAGCCTCGCTGAGCTCGTTAATATTATTATTATTGCCTGTACATGGAAATATTTAGATTTTACGACCCTAAATTTTAATTGGTATTTGTACCATAAGCTTTAAATAAAACGTACGTAAAACGTTATTGTTACAACTTGTATACATTTTATTACCAAATTAACGTACTCACCCTATTGGGAATAATGTTTATGTGCCAACATTTCACAAGAATAATATAACCAGCTGGCCGAGTTAGGTGGCGATTATATTAACGGGCTGTTAGGTGCGGTATCGGGCTGTTAGGTGCGGTATCGGGTTGCTAGGTGCGGTATCGGGTTGTTAGGTGCGGTATCGGGCTGTTAGGCGCGGTATCGGGCTGTTAGGTGCGGTATCGGGTCGCTAGGTGCGGTATCGGGCTGTTAGGCGCGGTAGCGGGTTATTAGGCGCGGTATCGGGTTGTTAGGTGCGGTATCGGGTCGTTAGGCGCGGTATCGGGTTGTTAGGTGCGGTATCGGGCTGTTAGGCGCGGTATCGGGTCGCTAGGCGCGGTATCGGGCTGTTAGGCGTAGTCTTTGGCAGCCGAGTGTAGATTCAGGTACCTGAGAACAAGGTTTGGTTCCAATCAGAAGCACTACTGATAAAATAATCACAATGTTGTTTTATCATTTTCACCCTAGGCGAGTGCCAGTTTAGTTATTAAAAATGTATAATTTTACTCGGGCTAAATAGTTTTAATAGTCATCATTAGGACTTGCATGAAAGCTTATGATATCCTAACAACAACTATTGCAATGGCAGGAGAAATGGTTTTACAGCTGTAACAATAATACTTCTTTGATTTCTATAAATCTAAGATTCCAACAAGGTAAGCCTGAAAACGTAATTTCTTTGTCACAATACAAAATACTCGTTATCTTTCTAATAAAAACTTAGAAGAATAAAATGGGATCTACTTAAAGAAAATTAAACCTTCCTTTATTTTATTTTTTTATGAGGTAGTGATTTCCCCCAATGAATTACGTTTAGAGAAGAAGATAGGTACGAAATTATCGCCATCGTTGTCTTTTTGATGGTTCCGTATTGTCTTCTTATCCTGTGTGCACAAGATAGCGGATAATTAATATCGTTCAGATAACAGTAATCCGTAAGGCTGAACTTTTATACTTAGAGCTGTTTTGATAGAAAGTGTTTGTTTGTTAATTACATTATTTAACTAGTACGATAATATAGGATTAGTCAAACTAAATAACAAAGTAAAGAATAAAGGTACAGTGCTACATTTAATGAAACATTTAACTATAATTTAACCCACTTGAGTGGCCGTATTGTCTGAGGCAGTGGTTCTCAACATTTTCAGTGACATGCATCCTTTCCACCACATGTCAGTGTGTCATCCACCCCTCCAAGATTGCCAAACTCAAAAGTTGCATTCTGAATAATACACATATAATATTAAATAATAATAATATTTAGCACCGCGTCTTACTACCCGTTCGGGTTATACGCTTTAAGTACTAATTACTCTAATGGATTAG
>CABEEJ010006971.1:0-34931 GCA_901482245.1 Timema douglasi | reverse complement strand
TTGAAAAGAAGAAATATTAATATATTTACTTTAAAATATGATCTCGAATATTAAAAAGACAGGAAAAATCGATATCATTACAGGTTGTGGTTAAAATTATTGCTGAGTTTTCTAAGGATTTTATTTATTAATAGTATTCCACGCGTCCGACACCTTAGCTCAGTTGGTAGCCTGTCTTCCTACTGAGCTAAGAGTCCCGGGTTAAATTCCCGGTATGGCCGAAAATGTATTATTGGTGAAAATATGGGCTTACCATTTCACATTTATAAATTAATGGCCGGATAATAATGTGCTTGCCTTAGTTTTAAGACATACTAGAAGGTATATGAGGCTACGATAGGCCCAGCCTGTTTGTAGTGGAAAATATATAGCTTGAATAAACAACTGACTTAGGCCACAGGCCGTAAACAGTAATTAATGTAAAAAAAATAGTAAAAATATTTCACTATTTATCCATGTAATTACGGATACATTTCCTCTAAAATTACACCTTAATTATTCATAGTCCTTTAGTTCAAAAATGCGGATAGCCCGACGGGGAATAAGAATATAAGTATGATAATAATGTTATTAAACGAGCTATGATTAGACGTGGCTTATCCCTCTGCGTGCTTAGTCCATTTAGTTTGTGAGTAAAATCTAAAGAAAGGGAGGGAGGTCATGTCATATTTAGGCTACTGTACAATTCCCATCGCAAAATAACCGTCATTTGGTATGAATTAATAAATATCACTGCGATTCATGAAACGTGTATTGCTTTTTAGTAATGAATATTTGAAATTAGTCAATACTCTTTATTCCCGAATATATTGCTTTTTTTAACTATTGTCAATTAAGCTGATTGTACCAGTGACATTATTGATATTCACGCATCAAAGCACTTGTTTACTAATAACGCACATTTCACAAATTGATTAATAACTGTTCCAACAAAGAATTATGGAATGATTGTCTTAAATTCAATGTATCATTCAAATATTAATTTTATTTTGGGTCTACGGTAAACATTATTAATACAGCTTTCATTTTATTTTCAATATTACATGCCTTCATTCTAGCTATATACCCAAAGTCAGAATGTATCTGTTTACTTTCCAATTTTGGTATAAGATTAATTAAAATAATTTGAACTATTAAAACACCCAATTTTGTGTTTACCATTCTAACGGTGGGCGAATAATACATTGCACCAATTTTATAATATCTATATATTTGTGTGTGTAAGTTTAGCTTAAGCGCTCGTACCTCACCCTTTATAAGTAGGTTTAATTTAATCAAAACAATTTGAAACGTTTTAAAATATCTAAGTATAGTGCCTGTTTTTTTGTGTGAACAATACCACTAATATTTATGGTTTCTGCGTTCACATTATCTATGGACTCAAATTGGATACAAGTTTTTTTAACACCACTTCCACCTATCGCTACTATCTGTCCAGGTTATACGCTTATGTACCTATTAAGCTAATGAGCTAGGTATAGGGAGGATTGAGTTTAGATGAAGTGTAGCCACATTTGCGTAAAGGGAGAGTGTAAAACCTTTTGAAGAAACCACTCCCAGTACATCCCAACGGGATTCAAACCTCAAGCTTCCTATCATGGTAGTATAGTCTAACATAAGGGCGATGCCTTAGGCCATGCGGCCAGAGAAGCATGTGATACATTAATTGAAATATAGATACCACATTTAAAATAATGCACATATTGAGCCAATCGTTTAGGTTCCTCAGGGGTACAAAGAGCTACGGATTAACGTAATGTCATAAAAAAACTTTTTAGAAAAGTCACATAAATTGAACATTTTTATCAATACCCTCTATATAGGTCTACTTGGTTACATGTATATACATTTTTGCAATTCCTTTTTAACGAGCGAGATTCCTTCAAAAGGAGCCTAAAATCGGCGAACATCATCTAATGGTCAGTTTTTTAAAAAGTAGGTTACACCGTCAACTGGGTTAAACATACATACCATTTCTTCCAGGCAAAGTAATGGAAGGCACAATGTGTAAAGTAAAAATATTTGTTCATTTTCTCCTTAAAACGGAGTATTGGCCATGCTTAAAGTGCTAAAAAGGAACACTGTGCATTTCAAGACAGTCGGTAGTGCCTTGCATTATGTTATCCCGTACACGTAGCAACATGCCAGCATCGACGGTTGTACAAGCAGTATGCCATTTTTCTACGGGACCTACGTACTCAGGTTATTTCAAGGTCCCCAGGGAAATAAATCTAATTGACTTAAGTCAGGTGACTGATAAATACTACCCAACGTGTGTCCCTATTTAACGGTGCCACGTATTCCACAGATTAAATATCAAACGACGTTCGTTTTGGTTACATTCTTGGCTTCTTTTGTTATGAGGAATTGAGATTTTAAAATGAATTGTGTGAAATTCTATATGAAAGTAACACAAAATTTAATAATTCGATAAGCTTTATACTTGCAGAGCTTTCATAAATTTGAAACATCCAATATATATCAGATGTTTTCTGATACCATGATATCATTTGTTTTTAAAGTGGGCCTCGGAATGGAACATTTTGAATATTACATAAGTTTTCTATTTACTTAGATGCCCCAGCTGTAACCATATCCATGACAAACATTTATAAAATACAATCCATGCCATGTCTGTCTGTTATTACTTCCAGAGGGTTTTTTTCCCGTGTTTCCCGGTAAGCTAGAAAGTTGAAATTTGGCATGGAGTTTTCTGGGATGATAAGAATTATGCGAAAAGTCCTAAACCAGGAACATTCTAAAAGGGGCCGTATCTGAGGCCCCAATAATTCTCCATGCTCACATTATGGGCCAAAAATCAAGTTTGTCAGATCAAGCTGAAATTCGTTTTCAGGTGGCTTCTAACTCTGCTAAACACAACTCTGCAGTAATTATTTTCGAAATTCCAGTTGGCTGACCTCTTAAATCAATACCTAAATGGTATCAAATATTTCGAAATTTGTCATTTCCCGTTTAAACTTCAATAAATTTTATATCTGGGAGATACCAAGCACAGTAAACAAGATTCCATCAGAACCAACTGACTCTCGATTGGTACCAAAATATACGATAAGGGAGAGAAGCTGATTCATATAATTAAAAAAAAACACCTTTAGTAAATGTAGAAAGATATATTAGCCGGGAATATATAAAGGGAGAATTTCAAATTACATAATTATTGCTAAATATTTTTTTTGTATATGTGAGGGGTGGTGAATTGGAAGAAGGGGGAGGGTTTACAAAATTTCCAAAATTAAAAAAATAAACTACTAATTATAAATATTTTAGAAGATTGAAATATGTTATTAAATATAAATTGTTAAACCCAAAGAAGCAGAACCTTTAAAATTCAAAATGGGGGTACAAATATGGTCAGGGCTGGAAATTTATAAAACTAAGATTATTAACCAATTACCGGGGAGGTAAAAAACAAAATTTGGTGAGATGGTAAGGAGATAACATCAAAAACAAAAAATTTGTAACTTATGAAATTAGAAAATGGTAGGATGGGCTTGGAGGTAGTGAAATAAGATTTGAAAAGAAATTTCTAAAATTATAAATAAAAATCATCTTTTATATTGTATAAAACATAAATTTCGCAAATAACTAGAAAAGTTTGAAAGTTTTTTAATTTAAAAAATAAGTTCCGGATTGAAGGAAGGCTAACAATCTAAGAGATTTAAATACAAGTTTTTTGAGAGTGGTCAAAATTTAAATACTTTAAAGACGTTTGGACGACCAGAGAAATTAATAAAAAAATTTAAAAAATACTGAAAATCTGAAATTTTAAAATTATTTCCAAAAAATGAGGTCTCAATATTTTCTAAGCCAGTAGAAAAAAAATCTCCTTGTAAGCTAAAATTAAATTTGATCTGTAAGTAAATAAATATACCTTCCCGGATAACCGAATTATGTCTCAATAAATGGAATTTCCAAATTGAAAAAAGGTAAAGATAAGAGCTTGAAATTGATACAGCTAATGTATATCACTCTTTTAAGTATGGTTTAAAACCATTTAAATTAGGCAAGCACGTTAAATAACCATATAACATAACCAAATAAGTCTTAAAATTTCAAAATGATAATGTTGCAACCGAAATGGCTTGGAGGGAGGGTCAGTAGCTTGAACTTTCTCCTAAACTATTACAGTGGGAAGACATTTAAATTTAGTAAATTGATAATAGGATCAGCCCAGATAGCATACAAGTTGAATGGTTTGTAAATAAAAAATAATGGCTATGAGAAATTGATGAAAAAAGGCGACCTTCAAAACTAATAGAATAATATAAAGTAGTTAGAAAACAAAATTGATATGGTAGACAGTTCCAATTCTGTAGAGGCAATTGAAAAAACCTCAGATAAAAAACACAAAAAGTAAAGATTTAATTAAAAGTGATAGCGCCGCTATTACTTAGCTTAATGTTGAACGATTTACGTCCAGACTAGCGAGCCGAGTTCGATCCTAACAGCGTTGCAAGCCTAACCTCAATATTCCTGCGAGCCATATTTTGTTTCATAAAGTTATGTACTTCAGTGGATGGCACACGCAATGAACAGGGAAAAATTGAAATTGGTTGCAGTGGCATAATTTATTCACCCCTTGCCACAAAGAAAAAAAAAGACAAGTTAGACGATGCTGGCAAAATCAAATGTACTCAAGGCGGGTGGATATAGTGGAAATAGTTTGCTCCACTAATTAAAATTTCAAGAAATTAGTGGTCAATACAAAAACATAGCTCGTATAGCACTAATTTTGACCAAACATCTAACTATTTTGATTTGACTGGAAGTGCAAAAAAAATCTCACATTTAAGAGAATCCCTAAGTGTACAGGAAATACTCGCGATAATATTAATAATATGGATTTACCAGTGACTCTTATACCAGTATCCAATACCTATTCAAAGTCTCTAAACAATGTATATATAAATATATATAATTAATAGAGCATATGATAATTAATCTTATGAGGTATAAATGAGGAAGGAAGTATTTTAGAGGTAGTCTACCCGCATTTCCGTGGAAGGAAAGTGGTAAAACATATAGGAAAAGCCATTCTCAATAGACCCGACTGGGGTTCTAACCCCGACCTCTCCACCTTGAACATGTCAGTCTAACACGATATTGATGCGATAGACCACTACGCCAATGAAGCGAGCTTGGACATACTCACCCACAAAATATACCTATGGTGACAGTCTATTCTTTGTCTACACTTTTTTCCCCTGAGGCAGTTTTAAAATTATTTTAAGTGCGTGACAAATTTTCTAAGAAAAAGTACTACCATCAGTGTACAGTTTACAACACGCGAGTACTCATGTAAGTGTAAATATTGTTTTTAATATAATTTCTAATTTTTAAATATTAAATTAATTCTTATTCACTTCCCTAGGCCTATTATAAAAAAGAATTTGCAGTTAATATTTAATATGTCAATTACAAAAATAAAAGAGAAAATTCAAAGTGAGTTAAAATTTACAACACGCAAATGCTCATCTAATATTTCAAACGCGTGTGACGAAAAGTTATTTAGAAATAAACAATAATTTAAAGTTGCAAGTAGTTCGGCTCGCAGCGCCGTCCAATGAGTTTTGAGCCGAGCCTCGTAACATAATTTGATGTTCATCGAAATACCGATATTCACTGCAGCGAGCATTCCGACGAACCCATTTATTCAACTTTAACAACGTTCGGCTCGAGGCTCGACTCGCTAATCTGGGGGCAGCTTAATCTCTTGCCTTTACAGGAGCGACATAGTAATGCAAATAAACAACTTCTGGTGACATAGCTTAAAGAACCATGATGATCTTTTGAAAACAATAATTTTCATTTATTTCATAAGTCTTTATGTTAATCTCTTATTTTATTTTATTATTTTATAGTCATCTTAAATGAATAATGAGGCTATTTTATTATTTCAAATGAGCACAAGCTCCCTAGCAAAGACAGGCCTATATAGTACTTTCAATGGAATATAATACAGCTAAATAAACAGATCAGTTATAGGTTAATCCAAATGAATGGTCCTAGAAACTATACAGACATACATTTGTCAAATATAATAAAAATACTGTGATATTATCTCTGTGTGTCCCTCTCCTAGATATCCTTCCAGGATATCCTCATATTCACACTAATTAGGATGGGATTAGAAAGGTATATTTTAGAGGAAGTGTGACTGCATTTTCATGGAGGTCAAATTAGAAACAATTTAGGAGAAACCAACCACCTCAGCTCACTCAGACAGTATTACAAGTCCAACCTCCCCATAGTAAATAAACCAGACAAGACAAAACTGACGCCATTTATCACGTGCCCAACGATGCAGGTAGTTATATACAATTTATGTTGATATTCATTCATAGAATATTAAATTTGCTAATCTTTTAACATGCTGTTAAATATTTATCAGTTTGTTTAAATTAATACCAAACGTTTAAAAAGATATTTCATGAAACGGTTTAGGTCAAAATGTTGTATTAGAAAATTTGGATATAATTAAAGTCAAACGCCTTAGTTCAGCCGGTAGCGTGTTTGTATACTGAGTTAAGAGTCCCGGATTTAATTCCATACATAAAAAAAAGTATAATTGGTGAAATGTAAGTTTCCCCTTTCACAGTGATGAATAATTAACGCCTGGGGGCTGGATGTTGTGTCTGTTTTAGATTTAAGTTAGTTAACTATTACAATTAGCACCGCGTCTTATTACCTGATTGGGTTATACGCACTTACGCTAGTGTTTAATGTTAGGGGGATTGTGAGATGAAATGGAGGACTTACAGTTTAACGTGGAATCCGAACTACGGTGGAGGCCTGGCATTCCACACATTCACAAGTTGTGATTAATGCACGTCTTGTCAGAGGAAGGAAGGAAGGGTTTGGCAATCAGATAAATCTGTGCCGGACCGGGGATTGAACCCCGGGCCCCTAGCACAGAGGTCCAACACCTTACCCCTAGACTGTCAGGTCACCTAAGTTAGCTAACAAGTTGTGTTCTGATATAATCAGTCTGTTCAGAAAGTGCACGTTAAATGCCTCAAATAGATTACTTATATGTATATGTTATTTATTTGAAGTACATGGGGTTATAATATGTAATTAAGGGGGTTGCTTACCAGAGCACTTAGATGTGTTTCAGGCATCTAGAAATATCGCGCTTTTTAAAGAAGTAATTTGTATTTCATAATATGATTCATGTCAAAACTAAGGTGAAAATATCTTTCTGTGGGATTTAAAATCTTGCGTTTTAGGTTTTAAAAAAGTTTAAAAATCCGAGAAAAGGGGAACTTAGCTTAATTTCAGCTATGAAATGTAGGAGTTCGTAGATAAAAGCAAATGGCTATACAAATATAAGGAGAAAGCTAATGCTGGTACAATCTATTTATTTGAGGTACTTAAAGTGCACTTTTTGAACCAACTTATTATATCAGAATTCTAGAATTTCTATAAGCGATAGCGAAAGGGCTACCAATTTTGCCGGGAACATTATTTCCACATACTTCTCAGGGTTCTTTTACATGCCACCATCGACATGGAATCGATGGGTTTACTTAACCGCCCCTACCCCCACCCCCCTTCTGAAGGAAGTTGTGCTATGGATTTTTATCGCTCAAGAAAAATCCATCGACCACGGCTGGGTTTAAGCCCAAGAACATCGATTGCACAATTAATTTACGTGCTTGAGAGATCAAAATGACCTTTAGGTTATGGATATAGCCGTATCAAGTATCATACTCGTAAATTGGAAACATTACACCTGAACATGAGACACGGGTTTGAGTATCATGTACAGGTAACTTTTTTCAAATGTACAAAAAATATATGGATGTAAAACTAATAGAGTTAACTTTTTAAAAGAGTCACAACAGTAAGCTACAAGAAAATTGATGATTTTTTTCGTGGTTTTGACACTTCAGAACTGCCATTCCCGTAATAAATACCTCAGTGTACTAATATATTCACAAGTAGGCGGTATTGTTTAAAGTTATGAAATTTTTGGCGTTGTAATTAAATATTAATTCCATTTTACCATAGCTTTGAGTACAAAGTTATTTGGGTTCCTTTGACAAATTTGTGACCTCCTTGACTTTAACGACCCCATTACATAAAGCCAGTTTGGTTCATCTAAAAGGCAGTTAGAGAGCTTACGATCTGACTTCAACGTCAAGAAGAAATTAGACCGTGGGAGATTTACATTTAAAGAGTCCATTATGTAATATCAATTACCCATTGAAAGGACTCGATTTAATTTCACAAAGTTGCATAATACCATTTTAATGATATTTCAGTGTGTAAGCTCCTCCGTTTCTCAGCACTTAAGCCCCATTTAAACAATTTAGAAAATGTTTACGAAAACGTACTTTGTTTTAATACGAAGTCTGTTTCCTGTTGTGTAATATTATATAGTAAGTCTACTAATTATGTTTCTAAACACCCCCCTGACCAATAATATAGAAACAAGGATCCAACAAATGAAGGTGTTGAGGTGCGAAAGAAGGCAAAATATCTAAATATGTTTTATTCACTTTTAAGTTGTTAACATCGTGGCTGTTAAAAACTTAATCTGATTACGGTATTTCGCTTTCATATCTTCACTTTGAGTTATTTGATAAGTCCACCAAATAAATTTTATAAAATAATATATTTGGCAAATCTTAAATAAAACTTTTAAATTATAGAATATGCAATGGAGTTTAAGGCGTTATTAATTAATCGGTCCACGTTGGGCGCCAATTAAAACGTTACGCTTCGGCGATGGGCACCGATTGAATATATTGAATTGTAAATATTTTTGATGCGGTTCTAGATGTTCAATTTCAGTTTCTTTTGGCAAGCATCTGCTATTTCATATTATGTTACATTCTCGTGTCAATGGTTGGGCCCACATCTATTTAATACCTTTTCTTTTAGTTTTGAGTGACAATCGCCCTCACGGTAGCAGAACAAATTATAATGATTAAAGTGCCTGAGTATATGTTTGTAATCACTAATCACAAAATAGGCTACATTTTACAAACTTTGAAGGAAATGTGATCTAATGTAATAGCATGTATGTTATCAAAGAGGCGTCAAATATTTTATGTTAAGTTATATATTTTATAAAAGTAATAGTTTTATTTTGTAAAATAAATAAAAGTGTAATACCAGGCTAACGACTAATGGGGTGTTTTAGAGGAAGTGCATCTGTATTAGCATGTATGGGTCGCAGAAAAAACCTAATCAAATATATTTGATAGTTGAACTTTTAATATTTGGGCACAATATTATAAGTAATTTCAAATAACTTCCCAAGCATTCACCTTGATATAAGGTGTGAAGCTAATAAGGTGGGGATGTAAGAGACTCAATGTTTTTGCCGTTTTTATAGCAAAACATATTTTTGTATAAACATAGTGATATCAACAGTTTTTGAATATCTACCACGAGCATAGCACCAATGGATGATAAACTTTTTAAACTAAGCGAAAAAGTTGGCACTGGATTCCAGGACACCCTAAATAGATATTCAATAACTGTTGATATCACTATGTGAAGAAAATTAAACTCTATGTTTGTACTGAAGCGATATTTGACTTATTTTGGCCAAAAAAAAATTTGTATATTAAAACTGCAAAAACACTGGCCTTTTCTCTCAATTCCTACATCCCCACCATAAAAAAAAATTAAACACCCCAAGGGAACCCTACAGATGTTAAACCTTTTCTTACCCTGTAAAAACAAAGCATTTTACTGCCAGGCTAGTTCTAAAATTATTTCGTTGGTGTAGGTAATATTTGAGATATCAAACCACTTCTTGAATAACGCGAGATTTCTGGGCGTCTGTAACGTGTTTTTGCGCTCTGCTAGGCTAATTAGCTTCCAAATGAGGTTAAAAATTCATCACTCAGCTCGCCATTGTTTCAAGTTTTTATTAAGTTTACGAGACCTATGTTTCTTATCATTGGTATAAAAACTCTATTTTTTCTCAACCCAATTTTATGAAGTTCCAAGCGTAAAATTCAATCATTTGTTCAAATAACCATATAAACAAACACTACACCATGGATTGAGCTGGAAAGCAATGTTATTGTAAGATATATTGAAACCACTACCATCGATACCTTGAAACGTTTACTAGCAGACGATAGCTTCAACGGTGTAAGCAAATGTGTGTGCGAAATCCGATTTCAAGGTAGGAAAGCCGGCTTTGGAATGTCAATCTAAGAAAGTGAAGTTTTTGCATCAGTCAAACTTATGAAAACCGAGGAATACAATGAGAAGAATGTAATCATCTACATGAAAGTAAATGTTTTTAACACTACTATCTATTATTTACTGACTAAATTTACGTTTTCCATAATTAGGTTTTTGAATAAACTTTTTAGAGATATGTAGGCCTATATGAGGGTATAGTAAGTGTTTATTTTCTCTCACCTCCTCGGAGAGAGAAGTATTGTGATTGTCAAAAAAATCAAACGTGAGATTTTGATAAGATGTCGACCTTTCATGACCTCTTGAAATCTAAAAAGTTGTTTTCTCAATGGCGTTTATTTCCCTGCCTACCTGTATATGTTTGTATGTCTATATCTTGGCTTGGAGCCTAAACCATTTTACAGATCGAGCTGTAATTTGGTAGCTAGGGTTTTCAAAAGGTTCCCCTGAGAGTTTATTTGAAAATTAGATATTTAACTCTAAAATTACGGGTAGTTTAATAAAGTACAGGGTGACCTGGCGGTCTAGGGGGTAAGGTGTCAGACTTCTGTGCTGGCGGCCGGGGTTCAATCCTCGGTCCCGGCACAGATTTNAGGTGTCAGACTTCTGTGCTGGCGGCCGGGGTTCAATCCTCGGTCCCGGCACAGATTTATCTGATTTCCAAACCCTTCCTTCACCTCTGACAAGACATCTTGTGAATGTGGGGAATGCCAGGCCTCCACCGTGGTTCGGATTCCACGTTAAACTGTAGGTCCTCCATTTCATCTCACAATCACACTACCATTACACATTAGCGTAAGTGCGTATAACCCGAACGGGTAGTAAGACGCGGTGCTAATAATAATAATAAAGTACAAAAAGTCAGAAAATTGTTTTTTCCAAATACGCTATGATGTTTTTGATTAAATTTTGTATCCAAGAATTGTTCAACATTACGGATGGTAACTCATTTTTCCCCCATGAAAATTACTTAATTAGTTCTGTATATCAGCAAAATTTTCCAATTTTTATCATATTTCCGCAACTATTTGAGGTACGAAAGATCTTAGAATTTTCCCTTTCTTTAAAACAACTTCAATTTGTTTTATTGAAGTTTATGTAGGATTTACTAATACATGATTAAAACCTCAAATAATTTGATTTTTTTTGTGTGTGTAAAAACTAAAATATTAAAGAAGGTCCCCAAATATCATTATTTTTGAACAAAAATGATTTAATCCAGGTATTGAAAACGGTGACCTCATCCTCCGATATTGAAAATTATTGAAATATTATATTTAAAACTGGCTTGAACACCCTTAATTATGTCCAAGTATGGTCTAAGTGTACGATCTTGTACATGTAAGGAAATTGTCTACGTAGTTATACTAGGAATAATTTCACCTCAAGAAGGCAAAAAAGGAAGACCAAGTTTCCATGGAATGTGGGTCAAGCTCTATCCCCCTCAAGAGTTTTCTCATGCTACATCCACGATATATAAAGCATTAGGAAATTACTTTACGTAAGATTTCCTGCCAACATAAGATTCTCTCAAGGAACAACCCCTTGTGAAGAATGTATAACTAATCTAAGACCTGTACGGTTTTTGTCTCCTATTTTCTTCATTCCGCTCGCCTTTACACAGTGTTTTGTTTTGTTTTTTGAGAGCACGAAAGTTGTTGACATGGTGGATATTGCTCGAGGGAAGGTGTCTTCTTTGGTTTGTTTATTTTTAATTTCGCAATTACTTTTCTTCCGTAAGCAGTTTTAAATTCTTCTTCTGAAGAAACTACATGTTTGTATAGCTTACTAATTTACTTATGCATGTCCTTGTTTTTTGTCAACTTAATTTTATTAATAGGAGCCTATTTTTCTTAAATATCCAGGCAAGGACCATTCAAAATAACTTATTAAGCCACCCAATTTTAAATATTTTCTTGGGGAATATCACTTCAGATAGCTTCTAGTGGCATATAATAAAATTTAAAAAATCAGGTGAGGAACACTCTAATAGCTTCTAGGTGCATCCATGTTTAAAAAAAAACTCGATGGGGACCACTTCAAATAGATTATAGGGAATCTTATTTATAAACAAGATTAATTGGTAAGCCCTTCTGAAAACAGATTTTAGAGGCATTCAATTTTCGGAGGAAAAAAAAATTCTAAGAAGACTCCACCAATAGCCTCTAGGATTATCCAAATTTCAAATTTTTTAAGTGGTATCACTATTATAAATGGCTTCTAATAAAGTACGATTTTCAAAAATTCTCCAAACGAGGATCTAAAAATAACGTCTAGGAGCATTCCATTTTCTAACATTACCTGGGGGATAGAAGGGTAGAAAGACAATAAAAAAATGTTTCGCTACTTACCCCACCCCCTTCCTTTTTCCCTCTTACACCAATAAAGTTCCACCACTACTAATAATGTTCATATTTTTTAAGACTTAAAGGTATGGTAAATCTAAGCATCATGTCATAAAATTACGATTTTGAAACCCCTTCTCCCCCTTCGAAATTAAATTTCCCCTACGCTTATGCTGCCCTTCAAAGAACAGTACGTATGGTCAACCTGCCTATAATAAGCACTGGACTACATTTTCATTAGTTTATTTTAAGTAAGAGATTACATTGAAATAGCACGTTGTCGTTGAAACCTGTCAAGTATGTCATTAATCAGATAAATACCAACAATGATTCACTGAGTCTGCAATTTTTTTTACAGCGGTCACACAGTGAGAAAAAGAAACAAAGTTACTTAGTGGCACCGCATCAAATGATCCTATTATTACAGTAATCAAGTGAACACCGTCCTGACGCTACAAGTGGAGGTGATCCACCTTGGGAAACAGCGAGGTCAACGAACTTGAACAACAACGAAACTGAAACAAGTCTTCCGAAGGTTCCCGCGCGGAATACCAACAAGAGCGCGCGCGGCGGTGTTGCGTTAAACCTGATCTCTACCGCCAACTGAAAGAACTAGCCTGTTTATATTTAGAGCGTGATCTCAACCGTCTTAGCCAGTTACGGGCACAGTGGCGTTGTTATGGCGGGTGTTAGGGCCAGGGCCTCCCGCAGAAAAAAAGAAGTCAATGACAGCAGCTACCAAATTGATAATAGTGAATCACTGATACCTACTTATAATTTTAATATTTAAATTTGAGAATAGTGGTATCCAAGCATAATATGCTGTGCCAAATTAAATGGAATATGTTGCAAGTAGGATTTAAAAAAATATTCCCCAGGTCGTCTCCTGCTTGGAACAAGCATGAGCTGAAAATGATCTGAATTAAATAAATATTCATTCTTCTTCTGATTAATATTTAAAATACACATTGCAAACAAAAGATATACTAAGGTTATTCTGGTATAGGGGAAGGAGCCAGATATGGTTGTTGGCATGATAAGGGTGTACGAGACTATCAGCTTTCACATAATTGCATTGTATTACTTCAGCAACAAATATTTACCAACATTTTTCAATCTCCCACATATACCATAACTGAAACAAATATGTCTTAGCTACAGGGGGGGAAAAATGGTCAAAGCTCACTGACTGCATTTGCAGTCATTGGCAGTCCCCTGTGGGCGTCCCTGTTTTGGGCTGTTTAATCTTCCTGATGCTAGAAATAATGTTTTATTATTGTGTTTTTATCCATTCCCGACTGAGTTGGTTTTTCCTATATCGCTTTTATATCTTCACTGTCTTTTCTGAGAAAAATAAAGTAATGGTTACATACCTAAGGCACTTATTGATTGTATACGGTTACTACCATAATATGGGCTGCCAATTTCTCAAGAAATTCCATACTTTAACACGTTGTGAATAAAATGGTGAAGAAGCCAAGACGTTTGTATTTGGTTTTTAACGGAGTTTTGGAGTTTGCTTATAACCCTTAATGATATGCAGTACAATACACACATAAAATGCAAATATATATTTTTTGGGACGAAATTGATCATATTTAAATATTTTAAGTGTGTTATATTATTAGTTTTGATAGTTTATCTCAAAAAAGGGCAACTTTAAATAATATGACATCATTTATGAAAACGTGAACATTTATCTAGTAACTTATCTAGCTGTCGGAGAATGTTATTCCTATGAAAATGGGATGGTATCTAGTTCCTGTTATTATAATTTAGATTTGTCGTTTATTGTAAAAGTCTTCAATAATATGTAATTAGTAGATGGAACTTTTTTTTGTTTGAAATTCTTACAAAACTTTGTTTGAAAATGAAGTTGGGTGGATGGGTGTCTTTAAAAGGTACATAATCGTTATAAAAGGGCCTTTTCTCATAACTATAACTTATTTTTCACAATTAACAATATACTTTTACGCAAAGCTTAGATAGGTCACTATATTTGTGACATGCTTGGACTTGTGGTGTATACGAAAACTAAGTATTTCATTTTCAACCAGTAAATAATAATAATAATAACATTTAATATATCTCTAAGTATAACAAAATTACTAAGAATATTCCTACTTTATAATATATGAAACACAATACAGTATTAGAAGGGTATACGTGTTCATTCACTCACTTGACACTTTCTTTTTGAAGGGAAATATCCTTCTTTATTTCATATGATAGTAACAGTTTCAAAGTTTTAAGATCACTAAAAAAAATCTTCAGTTGTCTTAGAATTATATTTTATGGCCCTGTTAAAAACATACTTTATTTGTTTAAGGAAGGTTTGATATATGTTAATAACAACTTACTTTGATCTCTGAACTGCAACATTAACGTTAAAACGTCATTGAAATTGGTCTCATTTCCCCTTTCGATTATTTAGTTTGGATAACAAACCCTTACGCATAAAGGTTTTATTTCTTTGAGTACACGATGATATATTTATTCTCCACTATCTTTGAACCATATTTTAAAATAATTAATTGGTTTTAATAACTAGAGATTTCTAGACGTCTTCAACTCGTCTCAGCGCCTCAGTACGGAACCCNGTACGGCACCCCCCCCCCCCCTTTATTTATAGCTAATTGTTTTAGTTGAAAGCCTAAATTACGCTTCGATTGTATGCCCTTATGGCAAACTTACAAACATATTTTTTATAGAGGAGCGTTAACAGAAGGTTCGCACTAAAATATGCCTATGTAGCAAACTAATTATAGTATAAAATGTCTGGAATGCGTCAGGTAGTTCTAGGTTAATCTGGGGCTGGCACGCATCTGAAAAACAGCTATAATTCAGGGAAATTGATGTACAAGGGAGAAGTCAGAGAATTCCACAAATTTGACTGGAATTTTAAAATAACACCAAGGCAAATTTGTCCAGACTTTGTCTAGCAATCTTTTCCTTCATCTATAATTTATAATTTGTGTAGTAGCTATATTAGTCATATATTGTTATAGTTGTTTTAACGTGTTAATTACTATTATAGTCTACTTAAATAGCTTACTAGAAATGTGTTTAATTTTTTACAATCAATATTGGTACAAAAATAAAATATAACATCAGGATTATTAAGTTTACAATAATTAGTTTAATTTAGCATAAATCAACTAAACTAATTATGCATAAATATATTTAATCAACCAATTTTTTTATTTTGGGTTATTTTAAACTCATAGAATTATAATATTATTTTTCCATTGTTTAACGTTTTAATTTAACCTGCAACGATTTTGAACCACTAAATTAAACCAAATAGTCTTGTTTTATTGTTCATGAAATTCCTCTTCGCTGCCAAGCACACTGTAAATAAACATTATCATTGAATTGGATTCTGTTTTATAAATTTATGAGTTGAATATATTTTCTATTGAGTGATGGCAGCTTATGTTTAGTGGGGTGTATTCATATTTATCTATTTATCCGGAAATAATTGAGAATTCTGAACAAATGCTACATGGGTACGAAACAAGTATTATGGATGAAAACTACCTTAAAAATGCTGCGAATATCCGGATAAAACTTTTTTTGCTTTTTAGCTATATTACAGGTAGAGAGAGAAAGTATTGTGATCGTCAAAAAAATTGAACTCAAGATTTTGATGAATCTCAAAGTTTTATGATCCTCATAATCCGAAAAAGTGGGTTTTGAATTTCCGTCTGTCTGTATCTCTGACTAGAGCCTAAACCATTTTACTGATCAAGCTAGAACTTGGTATCTATGGTTTTCATAGGGCTGCCCCGAGGGGTTTTTGGAATTGGATATCTAAACCTAACATTAAGAGTAGTTTATTGAAGGGCAAAAAGAGAAAAAGTTGATTTTATCAAAATTGGCTCTAGCCATTTTGATTAAATCTCATTTCAAAACATTATACATATACTAAACAAAATGTATACGTTCAAAATTTCGGCAAAATGACTTTAAGGGCTCTGGTCTGATGCGTAAACTTTCACTTTTTATCATATTTCTAAAACTATTTGAGATAAGAAATTACTTTTAATTGAAAATATGTAGATCTATTTATAATAAAAATATTTTATTCGAGACATATTTTTATAAAACCAATAACTTTCAAGCTATATGCAAATATATATATATTTAACTTTTCGAACACTAAAGGTAAAATATTGCGACCGTAAAAAAAATCTAACCTGAAATGTTGATGGATGTCGACGTCTCATGACCCCCCTCCCCCCCGAACCCTAAAAAGTTGTTTTGCAATGCCTTCTATCTATTTGATTTTTTAACCCAAAATTAAGAGTAGGTAGTTTAGTAAAAAGCGAAAAGAGAAACAATCTATTTTCTCAAAATCGGCTGTAACTGTTTTGATTAAAACTCATATCTAACCGTTGATTAATATTATAAATAAACTAGCTATCTTAGTTTTCCTATGAAAATAACTTTAAGGGTACTTTACATAAGGAGAAATTTCCGTATATTCGCAACTATTTGAGATACTAAATATCTTATCATTGCAAAGTTGTAGTACTATTAAAAACAAAAAAACTTTTATGTGAAATATATTTTTATAAAACCAACAGTGAGATATTGGCAAATATATTTATACAATTTTGTGAGCTTTAGTTGTAAGGAAATACTACCTAGGTTTTAACGCAATAATTCTCTAATGCCATAGAGTAAGAAATGAGTAAGTCTCTCAAAAAGTATATGTTCTCTTTGTGTCAATCTCTTAGGAGAAATGTTTGTACAACAATGATCTATCTTTATAATTTTAGATTCAATAGTCAATATTTACCTATTTTATTGGTCAAAATTTAAAATGAAGACTTTAATAGCAATTCTATAATTATAGATGTGCAACCCCTAATAAAATGTCGACAATTTTAAACTGGTATTCGACATTTTAATACGAAATGTTGGCCCACGGGGACCTAATATCAATATTTTTAATTTCTCGCTACCTTACAGTTTTGTGATCGTCAAAAAATTTTAACTCGAGATTTTGATGTATGTCGACGTTTCATGACCCCCTGAACCCTAAAATTGGTTTTCGCAATGTCTCCTTTCTGTCTGTCCATCTGCCTGTCAGTCTGTACCTCGAGCTAGAGCCTAAACTATTATACTGATTAGGCTAAAACTTGGTATATAGGGTTTTCATAAGTTTACCCCAAGGAATTTTTTGTTTTGGATATCCAACCCTAAAATTAAGGGTAGTTTCCTTAAGGGCGAAAAGAGAAAAAAATCGGTTTTACCAAAATCAGTTTCAATGATTTTGATTAAATTTCATTTCCAAGCTTTGATCAATATTACAAACCACTTTGATCAATATTACAAACCAAATGGCTACTCTCAACTTTTCATCAAAATGATTTTAAGTGTTCCAGTCTGATGCGTAAATTCTAATTTTTAATTTTGTATCCGTAAGTCTTTGAGATATGAAAGGAATTATCATGACATACGTCATATGGCTCTATTTATAATAAAAATATTTTACTTGAAATATATTTTTACTAAACCAAACTTTTAAACCTATACACAAATATATATAGTTTTTTAACTTTGCGTACACTGTAATGTGAAGTATTACGAGCGTCAAAAAAAAAATCTAGCCTGAGATGTTGGTGGATGTCAGCGTTTAATGACCCCCCAAACCTTAAAAATAGTTTTTTGCAACGCCGTCTGTCTAACCCTAAAATTAATAGCAGTTTACTAAAGGGCGAAAAGAGAAAAATTCATTTTCTCAAAATAGGCTATAACGATTTTATCTCTCATTTTAGTCTCAATAGTCAATAATTACCTATTTAGTTGGTCAAAATTTATAAAATAGAAATGTAATAGCAAAGCAATAACCATAAGATATACCCTTGTAAAATGAAGAACATTTTAACCGGAAGTCAAAATTTTAATACGAAGTGTTGACTATTGGGAACCCAATATCGATATTTTGTATTGTCCAAATATTATACGAATGAAGACGTTAATTCTTTAAAAATAAAATTATAAAATTTAAAATCATGAATGAAAAATGTTTTATAATTTGTTATCGGGTTTGCTAGTATATATTATATTACAAATTTTCAGTAAATATCTCCATTTCTAAGAAATAGAACGAGAAAGTTCGTGCAGATTTCCGTACCATTTCTTTTGTTAGTCTCAGTTATATTTGTGATAAAAGAAAGTCAAGTGTTAAAAATCCTTTTCGGGTGTCACTTGGAAATACAACATATTTTGACTGAAGAACCTGGAAATTTCAGATAATTTTAAACTTTAAAATATAATACATTACTAGTATGGTTTCTGCAACCCCTTTAGTCACTATCTTTATCTTTGATTTAAAAAAAAGGATATTTTTAAATGTGAAAAATTGTTTTTGAAAATATATTAAAATTAGAGCCCTTATTTAATTTAAGTATTTATGAATCCATTTATTCTTTTAGACTGACTTTTTCGTTTTGTGGTGTTTCAAAAGGAGTGTGATATCTGTGACTTGGAAGCTATGGTAATCAATTTGGGGCCTATTAGAGAGCAAACTACTCGCAACTGTGGTTGCAGATTTTAGGTGTCTCACTCACTATAGACTCAATGAAGTTGATCGATTTCATCTCCTTGACACGTGAATGTGAGTGCATTTCATCTAAGTAGGGTCTACCTTTCTTCATATGTATCTTTTAAACTAAGCCGTTAATTACCCTGACTTTTAAGCCCATGGAAAACACCTAACTAGGTAAATAAATCAATTCTGACCACGCGTCAGATTTTGGTGTGGTTTTCTGTATTCTACTTTAGAAAACACTGGAGCTGAGCCTAGTGAAACGGTTTACCTTATTTTAACCTGAAAAAACTATTAAATCGATCCCAATTTCGTTATAAAGTAAATAATGCAGAATGCCACACATAAATATCTTTTCTGGTTCACGCAATATCTTGTATTTGATTTTCCTGTTAATAAGCTCCGGTATTATTTATAAATTGATCGGCTCTATGGTGTATTGGTCAGTTCACGTGGCTACGAGTTTAGGAATCCCGGGCTCTATTACTGGCTGGTACCTTGGGTATTTTTTTCCGAAAGGTGAATTACCCAAACGGTCACCAGGGTTTGCCTAGTTAAGTTTAAGTTAGGTTTAAGTGTTTCCACTGGTTCCACACCCTCATACTCACTATAACCCTCATATGATCTCGTCGGGACATGCAAAGAGCTTCCACGCAAAGGATGTACGATTAATACATTCGGGCTTTCCTTGGGAAACGGTACGTTAGTACTGGCTAATCTTTACAGAAATGGGGCTACGAATGATGTAGCCCAGATGAGCAGTGTCATTATTATATAAAATATAACAAAGGCTAGAGCTGTTTGTGGGATTTTTTCTGAGTTCTATTCATAAGTAAGTTTATACTTCTGATTATACGCTGGCAAAAGTTAATCGGCAGTGGAAGAGCAAGACAAATGGGCTACACTTAGGATAATTGTAAGCTATTCATAAAAAAAAACTTCAGTACATTTGACCAAGATTCACCCAAGTCACTGGAAAACCATTATCATATTTGAATGATACCTTACCCGTGTGGGTAGTAAAGAAGAGAGCCCGCTTCAGTGGTGGCATGGTCAAACGCGCTACTCTCGCAGTAGACTAGACTGGCAAAGACGGGGAGATCAAGGTTTAAATCTCTGTCGGATGTAATGAGGGTGGTTTTTGCCAAAATGGTTTACCACTTTTCCTCCACGCAAATGATGATAAACTTCCTTGAAATTCAATCTTCCTAATTCCTAAAACCACCAGAGTAACTATCACATAAGCGTATAAGCCAAACGGATAGTAATATGTGGTGCAAAAAATTAATAAAAAATAAAGTAGAAGATGTATTTTATGCCAAGTTTGTTTGTAGCGGGAAGATATAGCTGTACCGTGCTCATGGGAATAAACATGGAGCGTTATTTTGAAACTAATACGATATGGTATGTAATTGTTCTCGAGTTTGTATTACTTCACAATTGTTTTTGGTGAGGGGAGAAAGGAAAACAAGTTCACATCCCGTTTACATTGTGCTCTCGATCATTTGTTGGCCATTGTTCAGTGCTGTGATTGTAATGAGTATGATGCCAGTTCCGTGTAAGTGAAGCGTGGTAAAATGTCACACTTTATAATTTTGTCAATTCTTGAGTAGGTTCATTTGTTTGAACATAGTCAGGGATTTTAAAATATTGATTGGTTTGGCTTTTTTTTTAGTGTCTCACTACTCTTTTGGGCTATACGCATATATATTATTATAATATAATTATTACGATATTAGAATAGTGATAAGGAAGGTAGAATACAGAGGACTTGTACCCGACTTAGCGTGGCGTGAGGATGGGAGAACATTCTGATAAAACCACTATCAGAACACCCAGGTGAACTTCAAGTACCGACCTACTCGCCATCCGTAAGCCAAATTAATGAGTTTGGCATTTAGATCACGTGCCTGTTTGGATTTTAAAATCTACCCTTTCCTGTAGTTCGTTGGTCATGAAATTGCTACAAAAAATTATTGGTGGTCATATGGTCTAAGACATAATAATCACAATATATTATATGCAGGTTCAAATTGTCAAGTTTCATTATTGAATGGGTGAACTAATTGGAAGTAGTCTATCACATGTGATTTTATCATTTAGGTTTTCCTATTGTCGCTTTACATAAATCCCTATGCATTTTCTTTGAACATCCTTACTCATGTCTACAGCTTAAATTAAGCTGTTAATATCTATGGTATTCATAATCATCAATACTGTTTCCAGCCTGTGGCCGGGTTTGTTGAGTAATATGCTTCCATCTCCCTCTGTCCTTCCGCCATTATTTCTCGTACACTTTAGTCCACTTTCCTCCTCTCACTTGCACACTTGATTTTATCTGTTCCTTCCATCGTTTACTTGTTCTTCCTTTCGGTCTCTTCCCTACATACTTAATATGCATTAATTTTCTTGGAATCCTCTCTCCTTCCATCTTAATTACGTGTCCATACCATCTAAACCTAGCTTCCTCTCCTATCTCAAGTACCCCATGTACCCCAAATCTAGACCTTACATTTTCATTCCTAATTATATCTCTTCTGAAGGAATATAGAATGATATGATATTAAACGTATCAATTAATAAAACGAGTGATATATAGTATATATTATTATTACTTTTATTATTATGAAAAACTATCTAAATTTATGACAAATAAATTTCATTAATCCAAATTAGGATTGGTTAGTAATTTAAAAGAATGGCTGCCTATTAAATGTTATTGCTAAACATTAAATAAAATAAATAATTCCATTTTAAAATTTCCGTGTAGTTTGTAAAGCTATAAACATATAATAAATATGTATTCCATGATGCAGTCTACAAATTAAATTTCTTTACGAAATCTTGGTTAAATGTAAGAAAAGGTGTAATATTAACTTGATTAATAATGTCATTTTATTATTATCATATTAATTAACATACATTTTGCTATGCTTATATTAAATAAACATCGATAAAAACAAAAAACAGTGAATACAACGTAGAACACGTTCAATAAACTAAATCAGTTCTCAGGACCTAAGTTTTGAACTGTGTGGGTTGCGAGTCACGAGCTGATTGTTCGCGTCTAACACACAAACTCAGAAACACAATATTTGGAAAGTTTGAGCTGCGAAGACTGACGTCATATAGAAGCTCGCAATAGGATTCAACTCACCATCCGAACATCGTGGGAAATATCGTTAGTCCATCAAGTATAAACGCATAAAACAAGATTAACTTTGGTTGTAACCTTCTGAGAACGATTTTTTTTAAAGAAATGCGTCGTTTTAAAATCATATAGGCAAAATAAAATAACAATACCATTGTTTTGGATGAATGCATCATCCAGTCCTTCATAAAAATGAGCTGTTTGTGTGAAAAAATATTGCCTTAGACTAATTTACATTTATTTATAAATTTCATCTTAGCTCAGTCGTTGCATAATTGTTTTATAATCTATAAATTACGGGTTTAGCTACACATATGTAATGTAATCTCCTGATTTTTACTGTATCTCAGTGAAAAAAACTTTTAAATTCACTAATTCTATTAATTTAAAGCACTTTTTAATTGTATTATATTTCTAAAAACATACATAATTCTTGGGCCTACCTATATTTAATCATAACTAAAAAACATATTAAAAGCTGTAGCTATATTTTATTTCAGTTATTTAAAAAACACATCAAATCTATGTTTATTTAATATGAACTAAACAAGATAATTATTATTGGAGTAGGTAACACAAACTACCATACTTAGTTTTTTTTTAAATTTGTCGAGAAATAAACATTGATACTAAAATAATACTAAATTTGAAAAATAATATTTGAATACATATTGATCACGGAAAATCTGGTCAGAAATGCCATCAGTTAAGGTATAATAACTTAAGTTATAATGGTAACAACACGTTAATAATTCTAAAATTTCCTCAATCTTTGACACACTCAATTTGGTCTTAAATAAATGCAAAAGTTAAAACTAGTAAAGTCAAAAAATTCATGTATCACGGTGAACTCAATATAATATTAGTTTTTCCTTTTGTTTATACATTTTGTACAATGATGAGTTTCAGATCCATTGCCTCAATTATTTGAAAAGTTATCGACTTCTCAGTGGTTTTTTCCTCATTGTATTTTAGTAACTATACGTTAAGGTTACACACTTACATTAATTACGCTAAAGGAATGGAAAAGAAGGTTTTTTAGAAAGATAACCCAATAGGTCAATAAAAGACGTGTGTTTACGCCAACATTGTTTTAAGAATATAAAGTGTAGAGTTGTCAGGGAAAACACAAGAGCAAGATGAATGAGGTTCGCATGAGAGATCTAGGAAGTGTATATGGAACAACTCATATGGACCGAGTCAGTAATGAATGCTTGCTGAAGGAGTGCGATTTGAAAGAGAATCCAATAGGTCAATGTGAAATAAGCGTCTTACGTTGGTTCGGGCACGTTGAGAGGATGCGTATGGATCGAGTGACGAAGCAAATATATGAAGGTAGAGTGTGTGGATTGAATTAAAGCGATAGCCCATGTAAGACGTGGTTAAATTATTTAAATTTATGTGTTAAAAAGAGAAAAACTAAGAGCTTTAATAATAAAAGGGCATGCATGACTTAGTGTATGGATGTTGATGAAGCGAAGGGAGTGTGGAGAAAGCTAGTGAGGATGAATTAAGTACGTAGCTATTAGCTATTTGCACAGTTTATTGGCTACCCCATAAGAAAATAGTGGAATTAGGTATGTCTGTAGACCCATGTATGTTTTTTTGAAGAAATATACCTGCATTTGTGTGAAGGGTTAGTGGGAAACTATCTAGCAAAAAAATACACCCAGTTCACCCAACCAGTATTCGAACCTGATTTATCCTTCACCGGCAATCCAACCCAAAAATGACATGTAAATAGATCATTCAACCACCGATGCGAGTTTATCAGTGCTATCAGAATAAAATCTCAGTTGCTAGCGAGTATCCCACATTCCTTAACACATCAAATCGCAGTAAGCTAAAAACATATTAAAACTACACATTGTAGCATTGTTTTATTTCAACCTGCTGCATTGCGAGATCATAATTTGCGACTTTGGTCACTAGCGAGCTTACTCTCAAGTTTCAGTATTAAGGGTCCAGTAAACAAAATATAGCAAAATCAATATGGCAGAGTGAAAGATATGATGCATTTTATAGGGTTATTTTCTTTGTTCAAATCTAAATTCCCGTGTGAGCCAAATTTTCCAACTTATATTTTAACTTGCACGTTCTCTGCAATGGACACCATTTCTATGAGATCTACTGACATAACAAGAATTAATATAAACATATTCAAAAATATACATGGGGCATATTAAAATACCATGAATATAATACAAAAATGTATCTAAACACTATCATTCATCCATTGTCTGTATATCAAAATAGCTTTTATATAGACTATTCACAACCCGTACTGTAAATACTTACTTACAACTTGTGATATGTTCTGTACTGTACAATCCAAAAGAATTGGTTAACATAACAGAGTTTTTATTGTTATGATATTATAGTTGCAAATATTACTACTATTGTTTTTAATTACTTACTTTTATTTTAGTATCGCGTATTACTACCCATCTTATGCCTATGTACTAATGTACTAATTAAACTAATGTGTTAAGGATTAGGAAGGTATAATTTGGAGGGGGTGTACTCACATTTGCATGGAGGGAGAGTTGGAAACCATTTAGGAATAAATCACCATCATTACACTCGACCAGGGTTCAACCCCAATCTCCCGTCTTCAGTGGTCTAGTTTATTGTTAGATTAGTGCCTTAGACCGTGGGGTTACCGAAACAGGTCTTTCTTAGTTAGCTATTTTTACGACACAACACCCATTCCATTGGCAGTGAACTTATCATTGCTTAAAAGGAATCCCCTAACTTAATCGGTTATATTTTGTTCGACATTGCCGGGATTCGAGCCCCATATCCTTAGCTCAGTAAGCTGAGCTAAGATGCCAAACCTCTTTACCTATAATACACTAGGCCGGGAATTGAACCTTAGCCCCCCCAAGCAGCCTTAACTTTGCCATTAAAACCAACTTTCTTTGGAAAAGTTTTGTACAATAAATTACGAGTTTATCAAATAAGTTGGAGAAATACGCCTTAAATATAAGAGCATTAATATGCATAGAGGATAAAGCCAAACAATGTTTGGCCTGCTGAGATACAAACCAGACCAAGCACGCGTTACCTGGGCTAGCTGTGAAGGTAAAAAACAAGATCTTCTTCAATATATGTAGCAGCGTTACCTTAAAATGTCTGCACTAATACTGTAACCCCGCATCATCTAGTAGCACCGCCCCATTAATCCGACACTTGATAGCGTGATAGCGAGCACGTGAGTGACATCTTCCAACAGTGCTATCAGCCGGTGTCGCATGTCTTGACGAATATTGTTCGTTTAACAATGGGAGAAGGGGGATGAGAAGAGGAGGTAAATGTTGACATAATAACATGTGTACAAGACGAGAGCTGCTGGAGAGATAAACAGAGCGCGCGCTATATGTAAACATTGTAGGTGTAGATTATCACGGTACCCTGTCACGAGGCTAGCCAGGTAAGTAAACTAGCCTCGTAGTGAAGGGGAGGAGTTTTATAAAGTTGGCTCATTATGGAACTGTTTGTTATGAGACAACAAGCAAATTCAGACTTTGTTGGTGAAAATAGATAAGATGGCAATTTATTTTTTTGGTAGAAATTACAGTGTTTTTTGTTTGATTTTTAAGTCTTCTATGCCGGCATAGATTTATCTGATTACCAAACCCTTCCTTCACTTCTGACAAGACATCTTGTGAATGTGGGGAATGCCGGGCCTCCACCGTGGTTCGTGTTCGGATTCCACGTTAAACTGTAGGTCCTCCATTTCATCTCACAATCACCCTACCATTACACATTAGCGTAAGTGTGTATAACCCCAACGGTTAGTAAGACGTGTTGTTAATAATAATAATAATAATAATTTAAGTCTTCTACAAACATTGGAGCCCATAAACGATTAAGGCTGAAATTATAATAGTTCAATGGTTAGAACATTGGCTGGGTTCTATTACCATATACGGATGTTATTTTTAAATTTAATAAAAATGATATTTAGATGCAGCTATGACCATAATTAACAAATATAAAAGATTGGCTATTCTAACCATCATCTTATGCGTATTCGTACAGTTGTAATTGTACTATTGGCAGCCAAAAAAACTTACCGAGTCGATGGTGGCTGCGTTATCTGATAGTTTGTGCACTTGATTGATCACACATTTGTAGCAGACGATTTCCACACATCCATTACAGATTTTGCCTTAGAATATGAGTGGAGAATGACCCTTAGCACGGAACAGTTCCTGGTTAACTCAGTGGTTAGACCATTGACTTATAAAATAATAAATTAAAAAGTACTATTAAAACTAAATTTCTATCTTCTTATAGATGGCCACTAAAATAAATAACAATGCTTTTATAATTTAGAGAAATAGCCATACAAATATTAGTTCCAAATAAATGTTTTTATTTTGTAAGCACATGCACATAAACACAACCTAAGATGGATTGAATGACATCATCAACGGCCTTCGTTTTGTCTGAATCACCACCTTAATTTGTGAGGAGAACGCGACCTTTTATAGGCTTTCGTTTGATTATATTTTTTAAGTGATCCACATAAGCCGTTTGCATAAAAAATAAATATCAACATTGTTATTTTCATAAGTTGGTGTTTCAATAATGTAAGAACAGTTAAAACCCACCTCGATGGCGTAGTTGGCTAACGCGCTAGTCGTGTTGAGCTTGACTTCTAAGGACGGGGAGATCGAGGCTCGAATCTCGGTCGGGTGAACTGGGGTGGTTTTCCTAAATGGTTACCCACTCTCCCTCCACGCAAATGTGGATTCACGTCCTCTAATTCGACCTTTCCAATTCCTAATCCATTATCGTAGTTAGTACTTAAAGCGTATAACCCGAACGGGTAGTAAGACGAGGTGCTAAATCATAATAAGAAGAAGTACAGTTAAATGAAAAACACATTTTAAAACAAATTCTTTGTTTTGAAAGTTTTGACTGCCAAAAGTGACAACAACTCAATATAAGATGGTATTGAAAATACTATAGTTGGACGAATGGATTCATGAGGTTACGTCTGGCGACTTTTGCTAGCTGTCGCTTTTCACCCACCACTCCAGTGCACCCAACTGTGATTCAAACCTCAACCTACTTGTTAAAGGTTATACAGAATATTGCAAGTCTGACTGACGTCTTAAACCACCTGAACAATTGTGAGGGGTGATTTATATAAATGCAATTTCAAATGTTTATATACATATATAAATAAACACACACATATATAAGGTTGATTCTACCATTCCTTAATAGTTTGTATCTTTTTATTGCTTAAAATTTAAATGGTTAAACCTTAGAAACTTTCGCTATATTCTACTTCTATTTATATAATCATTACATTTTCAAGTAACAAAGCTCCACCTTTCTAATAGGCGGACTCCTAATATTCTCTGAATTAAATTTAATTTCAAATTTATAAAACTTGGTTCATTTCCACAAATGAAATAATACGACGTGGGAACTCTTACATTACATTTAATTACGTCATACTGGTAGAGAGAATAAATGTTACTTGACCATAATGCAAGTTTTGTAACATACTATAGTGAGAAAGTAATGTCTGCGAATAGGCCAATTATTTTATTTTTAGTTTCACGAGAGGTTAATATAAACTATTCAATTAGTTTGGCTATGCCTAAAATTCTAAACTATAAGAACAAAAATAAATATATGTTATTACTTGTAAATGTAAGTATTTACTAATCGATTGATTGAACTTGAAAGAGTAAAGCCAAAGTTTAAAAAAAAAAAAAAAATGTTGCTCTATCTTTAGAACACAAGCGATTAGATACATAGTTTTTTTTTATTATTACGGATTCTTGCTACCTGTACAGGCTATACGGATTGAAGCGACGTTTCCACTCATCAGCAGAAGTGTCGTATCAAGGTTACAAAACAAGAGAACAGGATAGGTCATAAAGTGTCAAAAAATAAGAGAATATGCAAGTCAACCTTAAGTTTAATTAGTAACAATCTTCACAACAAATACAAACAAATGCTTTAGACATTACCAAATTTAAATATAATTCCTGACCGTAGTTAATTTGCTTGGATCAAATAAGTGAAATAACAAATACAGCCAGGTCAAAGAGATACTCCAAATGAGACTCTCGCTATATGAGTAAATTCATTATTACATTGCTTAGAGCACCAACCAGGGTCGGAAGTACTCAAAAACACTTCTTTCCTAAACTAGGTTTCGAGATTCTTTCTAAAATGAAAGTTTAGTAATAATCAACTAAACCTCAATCAGGCAGACCTGGATGGCTAATACAACATGGCAACAAAGTAAGTTTGTTGCAACTAACTACCAAAGGCGAGGCAAAGAACCTACCACAACACGTATAAACATATACTAGTCGAGTTACAACAATAATAATGAACAATCCTAATTTAAGAAGTGAGTGATTGCTATTAGAGCTGGTGTAGTTGATTCATTCTGCTTCTTAAATAGTTTTTAATAATTTTAAGTTTAGAGAATGACATTTAAGCTGTTGAACTGTGGCAGATAATGTAATAAATAAAATAAAAGATGTGTATTCTATGAGGAAACTGGCTCATAAGGTATGATTTTCGATCATTAGAAAATTAACAAATTTTTTAATTGAATCATTATATAAGGGTTCAAAATCAATCATTTTTGTCAAACTCAATTTTTTGCATGGCTGGGTTTACAATTTTAGGGCTCAATTTCTTCTGCTGTTATGGTCAAAACTACAGGTGCAGTATCACGTTTATTTTTATAAAGGGCTCAATTCCAGTAGTTGAACATTTTCTTAAGTTAACTGCCTGACATCTGATGGTGAATATAATAACTAATCCACATATTCCAGATGATAATTTTCAAACAACAGGTTCTACCAAACGGAAAAATCAGTAAAGTGTGATGATTTATACTTTTCTACTGAGGATAAAAAAAGGAAGAAAGGAGTTTGTAATGAAGGAAAATATAAAATTCAAGTCACAAAAATAAGTGAAGTTGTTGTTATTGAGAATATAAATTATGTCTTTAATATCAATAATCTAAATACAGGAAAATCAGTTATGTATGTCCACCATGAAGGAGAAGCAAAGAAGGGAGAAAATTAAGTGTGTTCTTTTATTCTAGACTATATACAAAATTATATTCCTGGAAATGTAATTGATCTCAACCTCTACTAAGATGGCTGTGTAGGGCAGAATAAAAATCATTATTTTATTAGAATCTGCACAGCCTTAACTGACATCAAAATATTTTTAAAAATTTGCCACTCACTCTTTATTAGAAGACATTCATTCAATGCATGTGATAGAGATTTTGGCTTCTTAAAAATATGTAATCGAATTTATTCTCTAATGGATTAGTTTGAAATAATTGTAAATGCTGCAGTCCAAAACAGGTTTGAAATGAAAATGGTATCGAACGAGGACATTGTTGAAGTTAATAAATGGTAGCCGAAATTTTATAAAATGTGCTGTCTATCTATTGAATCACAATTAATAGCTGTACCTCGGAATGCAAAAGTAAAGATTCAGCCTACAATATTCATGGAATTTAAGTATAATTCCACTTATCCAGGCCAAGTTTGTTCAAGAAGATATATTGATGGTCTAGAAAAATACACATTTGAACTAAAATTACCTGCCATAACTGCTGTTGAACTACCTAATACCTGTGCTTACATCAATAAATAGCAAGCAAATCCAGAATTTATCAAAGTCTATGTTTTTCATTCCCGAAGAACCTGAGCGTTTTTAAAAAGAGATTCTTGAATGGTCTACTTACTTAGATAAATACTTAGATAAGTAACAATAAAACAGAATTAGGGCCTATCATTTTTGTATAAGCTAAGTTTTCAAATTTTATATTATTATTAGCACCACGTCTTACTACCCGTTCGGGTCATACGCACTTACGCTAATGTGTAATGGTAGGGCGATTGTGAGATGAAATGGAGGACCTACAGTTTAATGTGGAATCCGAACCATGGCGGAGGCCTGGCATTCCCCACATTCACAAAATGTCTTGTCAGAGGTGAAGGAAGGGTTTAGTAATCAGATAAATCTGTGCCGGGACCGAGGATTGAGCCCCGGCCGCCACCACAGAAGTCTGACACCTTTCCCCTAGACCACCAAGTCACCGACAAATGTTATATTGTTTTACTAATGTTGTACTGTAAATACATGAAAATTATTTTGGAAATAAAAATAACATTCAGAACCATCTCTTTTAACACCTTTATTTAACTTTTACTTCTTATGACAATATTTTTTTTTAACATTAATTTTTAAAATGGATCAATCGCACAATTTTATATTAGCATAGTGAGGTATTAATAAATATTTATTTGCCATTTATGCATATAAATGTTGAAAAACTAATAGAATTATCCATCTAATGCACCAAATGACAAAATATATATCAAATGTTGAATTGAAACAGTTTTTAATTTCCCCTGAAAATATTTGAATATGGGCTATTGAGCCCTTTCTTAAACGACCGATTCAATTGTAGAAAAACTATAAAGATCGTCCTTTAGAGCAGCTCGCATGGCAAGAATTTCCATCGTAAATATCTCGGGTGTATAAATTTTATATATATGTTGACAAACTTAGGGCTTCATTATAAAGATCATCAGCTAAATTTGTTAAGCACTCAGGATTCAAAACAAGAAAGTTAGACGCAATTTCTCTTATTCCCTTGGTTGATTTATCCTTCGTTATGTCCAAGGTACGATCAAATACATTCACTCGAAGAGCGCTTTCTACATCCACTAGCCTCTCATCTTTTCAAAGCTCGTCAAACTGCTTCTTTATTTTCCCCAGACGGGATTTTTCAAACTCTGTTCGAATAGACCAGCTATGTTCAATCGATTTGACGTAATCATTAAAAGAGTTAAAGATTAAAGTCATTCCTGTACGAAACAAATTAATCCAAACAAATTTGTAGAAGCATGGAAGCCTTTGATAAGTCAGTATTCTGTGACAGAAGTAATTTGAATACAATGTTCACGAACTCTTACATCTTGCACTGAAAACCAACCGACAAATAAAATAATAACTGAGATGTTTAATTAAATTAAATGAATATGTTAATAAAATGTTTGAACAGAATTTCTAATTGATTTTGGCCGGGTGAGATACATTTTGGACGTGGTCCCGTGGAATTTTGCCACCTACGCCACCCTATAGTTACGCCACTGCAAGTTGCAATATTTTAAATATGAATGTACTAGTGACGTCATTTGTATGTAAACAAGTTGTTTTTTTCCGAGTGTATGAATTGCTTTGTCGAGTAAGAGTTATCTCTTTTGTTACAGGGTGACAGTCAATGACATTTTAAGGGAAATTAAGAGTAATGATGCTGGAATACAGTGGCTGGTGTATGCTTCTTCTTCTGAGGATGATGCTGAAATGAATGATGACAGTGATAAATCAGATGATAAACATGAGTCGAGCTTGAATCATCTCGACTGAAAGTTACTAGAGGGCACTTGTGAAGTTCATGTTGCAACTAGTAGATATGAATACCTGCTAGTATCTCGATTGAGTACAACAATAAGTAAAGTATCTATAACAAGTATGAACATTTCATCAAGTCTTTGCGAGTTTAATAATTTACTTAAGCTTTCAAAGTGTAAAACACGTAAGATAATTAGTGAGCCAAATGAGAATGATGATGATGGTCCTACATTATAGAAACAAAATAAATAAGTATCCAAAATAAAAGCAAGCTTCCTGGGAAATCAAAAAAGCTTGCATAAATCAGTGGAAAACTGCAGAGCATGAATTTACAATGGACATGAATTGTGAGCCTATATCATATATAGATGAATCTATGGAGTTTGAGCCACCATTGGATGTTTTATCTTTTTTATTAATGATGAATTGCTTGAATTAATTTGTAATCAAAGCAATCTTTATGCATCATAAAAAAATGTGAACTTAAATCTTACTAAAGATAAACTTATGGTGTGTAATGTTTGGTTATGCAAAATACCTAAACAAACGAATTAATGTATTGCCCCAGAAAAGATTACGTCCCAAAATTACTATGTCAAAATATTGTATGCAATCGATTTGAGCAAATCCTCAGTTTTCTATATCTAAATGACAAAAGCGCAAATGACCGTACTAATAGATTATACAAACTCAGAACTTAATCTTGAATATTTGAGTGTTTATTTCAAAATGCATGGTGGTATTGATGAACACCTTTGAGTAGATGAAAATATGAGTCTTTATTTTGGCAAGCATTAAGTTAAGCAATTCATAAAGAGAAAATCAATATGATTCGGTTACAAAAACTGGGTATTATGTTCCTCTATTGGGTGTATGGTTGCGTTTGATATTTATATCAATTAATATGTAAATAGAATAAGGAAGTTTGGTCTAAGAGGTGATGTTGTAATGCACTTATATGAAAAAGCTGATGTTCCTAGTCATAAGGGACATAAAGTTTATATAAATAGTTATTTCACTTCGGTAATGTTGATCAAACACATTTCTGAGATTGAAATACGTGCTATGGGCACAATTCGAGTAGATAGATTGATATGTATCCACTAAAAAATAATAAAGAGATAAATAATGAAGGCACAGGAACATTAGATTTTCGTACATCAGAAACGAGTATGTTTTCACGCTGTTATGACAACCGTGTAGTGACAGTTGCTACAAACTGTAGAAATGTATCGCTCAGAACAACAAGTCAATGGTCAAGACAAACCAAAGCCTAAAGTTAAAGTTAACAGACAAAGTGTTTTCAAAGTAAAAAAAAAAAGGAATGGGAGGTGTCGACCTATTGAACCAAAGCATAGCTACATATCGAACACGCATGAGACAGTGCTAATGGTTGTGGCTAGTTTGAATTTATTTCTTTGTCGCAAGTGTTGTCAATATGTGGATTCTAAATAGAAAACTGGTTTCTGTGAGTAATGCAAATCACCATCTTCTCAAGTTTCACCAAAATTTATGTCGCACCTTGCTGAGAGATGTTCATTACGATAGCATTAATCACTGGCTTTTTCCAACCCCAACTGAATATAGATGGGCTCACCATTCAGTAAAAGCAAAATGTATCTGCTTAAAGTGTCAAATAGGTTTGCATCCCAAGTGTTTCATGCAATATCACAAGTAGTAAAACAATCTAAGCTATACTCGTATTGTTGGGTTTATTCAGTTTAAGTTTTGCATACATTTACATTTTCATATTTTTTACTTTTATATCTGTGAAATAAATTTAAGGAAGTTATAAATTTTATCAATTCTTATTTTTCTCAAATTTACTTAAAACATATTGTTATAAATTTTAATAGTTTAATATAAAATAACTATAACCTATTAAAATATAAGATAACATAGGATGCAAGAATAATTCTTACCAATCAGTGTTACGAAAAAAGCAATAATAAATCAATGTTGTAGTACATAGACTATTGCGCAATACATCGGCCACTCAAGTGCATAGAGTCCGATCTATATGACGGGCTGTAACCCAGATAACTTTTAAAAAACCTTATTTTTTTATTTTACCCTGTTTATTTGAATAGTAATTGATAAGTTTTCAATATAAAGTAAAAACACTTTATGGACTAATGGGCTAGTAGTTAAAAACAAATGCTAATTTTATTTTAAATTATTCTATTTTTTTAAATTTCATTTAAAAATAAAACCATGCCAGAACGTTTTGCGATACAGTGTATTGTTTATTTTAATCCAGCCGACCTCCTGACGACACTATTTCTAGAAAAGTATCAACAAAAGTTAAGTCATAGCCTACAGATACTATCAAATACAGTAAACCCATGTTCCCTTATCAAAGTATTTCACTGGATGGAATACGTTTCTGGAATACAAGATGAAAAGATAATTGGTTTTCCAGCCATTGGGCTATATTCGACAATTGTAAAAGTTGTAGAACATAATATTTGGGTATATTTTTTTCTAAATTTTATATTTAAATGTTCATAACTAAGGCTATTAAATATTTGTTGTAAAGTGTTTGTTCGATGGATAAATGCACTCGCATTTCCGTTAGAATGGTTCGGGAAAACCATGGTGATAAATCATATATGGCAAGTCATCCCAAGAGCACCCAGTAGAGAACCAAACCTCTGCCTCCTCATTACCAGCAATCCTGTAATTTGTGAGGAGGGCACCTTAGATCTTGTGATCTTTGGTTCGGGTAGTTAGAATAAAGGATTCAAAATAATATTAAGTGAATTTTTCAACTGCCAAATAGGTCCCAGTAGGTGCTAATTATATAACTATATAAGGACAGCATTCATGTTAAAATATTATAGTGAACTAAGCTCCCATGGTCTCATGGTCTAAGGCACTAGTCTCGCAATAGATTGGATGGCTGATGTTGGGGACATTGCGGTTTGATCCCAGTCTGGTGTACTGAGGGTGGTTTTCCTAAATAGTTTCCAGCTATCTTTCCACGCAAATGCTGGTACCCTTCCTCATCCCTAACCCATTAACGTAATTAGTACATTCGTATAACAAATGGGTAGTATGATGTGGTGCTAAAAATAACTCCCAAAAACATGTATTAGATCCACTTCGATGTCGAATGGTCTAATCCCTAAGGCAAGGGTCGGAAAACTTTTTGGACCCTGATCGTTATATAAGCTTATTAAAGGTCCCACGAAGTAATACGGTTTGTCGATTTCTAGGGCAAACAATAGGTTAATTAACGCGAACAATGGGGTCC
>CABEEJ010006970.1:0-34937 GCA_901482245.1 Timema douglasi | reverse complement strand
GTTGTTTGTTCCAGAGGAGGAGATAGATGTCCTAGTACTCTCTGTGACGTGACGTGTTGTTTGTTCCAGAGGAGGAGATAGATGTGGTGTCCCTGGCTCCTGTCACTCCTTGTCGGACTATCAGTGACACACTCCCTACCAACCCTAGTGTTCAGGACTGCCACCAGCTGCAGATCACTATCGGTAGCGCCATCACTAAACAGCAGCACCACCACCATCACCACCATCTCCACCACTCTGACAGAAGAAAGAACCTCGTGTCAGGTAGGGTGCGAGGTGCAGGTAGGGGGCGGCGTGGGGTCGGGCGCAGACCCTCCAAGCTACATCGACAGTTACTCCAGAAAAAGCAACCGCGCCCTGTTCCTTGTCAGGGCGAGGGGGTAGACGACGACTCTGAGCCGGACGAGGAAAAGCGCAGTCTGCACAACGATATGGAGCGTCAGCGGCGCATCGACCTGCGCAACCTGGTGGCCGAGGTTCGAGACCTGGTGCCTGCCGTGACCCAAAACGAGCGGGCCGCCAAGGTGAAGGTGCTTAAAGAGGCGTCCCACTATTGCCGCGAGCTAGAGGCTCGAGGGAGATCTCTGGCGGCGTGCGCGGCTGAGCTGCGCAGAAGACAGTCCCAGCTTCGTGCGCGTCTTTCTGCGCTGAGGCGCTCGCTTGCCGCCAAGCGCTAGTTTACCTCATTATTCCACTATGGGATCATTCATTTTATGTGTCTTTCTTTTTTGGACAACTAACCTGTTGACTACAAATCTAAGCTTGTCACTTTTTCATAATTATTATCAGTCGCTCGGTAGAATTGGCAGGACAGTGGATCGGGTTTAATATTGCGAGCTGGTACAATTCACTACTCAAGTTTTTTTGAATGTATCAAGCTAATAACTAAATAGGATGAGTGGATCGTTTCCTTCTCTCACATGTACATAATATCTCTTCATGCTATGATTGGTGAACATGTAATTTGTATCATTGTTAATCTCCACCGTGTTTTGAAGGTCGGTGGTTTGTTGTACGTATGTTAAAGGAATGTATGACCTGATCGACAATAACACACGACGTGTGTTTAGAAGAAGTGCACTTAGGATTGCAGTCCTTTAGAAGCTGTTTAGAACATGTTTTCACGTTAATTGGAAATGTGTGTTAGATTAAGTCTATTATCTAAAAGTTAACGATGCTGAGAAATCATTGAAAGCTGTTCGCGGTGTTTACTTAAAGTATCGGCCAGGAAAGAAATCGTTTCGCACTTGTTAACTTACTACTATTGGTTGGTGTTTTGAATCACTAATCTGTTATGATTGCGTCACTTACACCTGATGGAATGCTGTCTTGTTTCCCCTGTTTGTTTGCAAGATACCCGCTAGAATGCGCATGTTCCAACCAGTGTACAACTAGCGACACCATTGTTTCTGTGGGAAGCTTGTAAACCCGGCCATATAAAGCGCTAATGTCTTGAGCTGGTATCACATACCCACAGGTAATACTTTATTGCTTCCTCTGAACCATGAACACACGACCATGCTCACAAATATACATACATTTTATCATATTTTTTTTTTGTTTAAAAATTATTATTCCCAAACTGATGTATGGTATTATAGGTGGGGTGCTTCTGTAAGTGTGGCGATGAACTAATACCACAGAAAACACCCATATTTTAACTAAGCAACTGCGAAACATTATTTTGTTGTTAGAAATTTAATTCTTTATTGATCCTGACCCCTTTTGAAATTTTTCCGTCACTAGTCTTTACAATATTTTAAAGTACAGGCCTGTTTAATAATATATTTAAAGTTTTTTCACTTTGGGTTTACTTGAGCGATGGCTTTTCTATAAATTAAACTACCTATTAGCCTCTTGTGTAAACCTAAGTACTTATTTCAGTTTTTAATTTAGTCTAATTCTTTGCATAGTCATACATAACCAGGGTTGCTACACCCCTGAAAAAAACAAAAAATTCACAAAAAACTTAAAAAAAATCATATTTGGGAATTTGAGACAAAGTTTCAAGGTTTCGCTGAGTCTTAACATTCATTTCCCCCCGTATTTTTCTTCTTCTTGAAACATTGTGATGAATAACTCCATAAATATTCCTGTAAAGACCAAATAATCATGTTCTAAAAACCAATGAGATGACTTCACAATGGTCAGATTTTTATTTTTATTCTTATATTCTGATCTTTAGTGTTTAGAAAATTGGGAATTCCTTCTGGAAAACCCCAGTTATCATAGTCATCATACAGAGACCATGCATGCTCAAGTTGTGTGTCCTTGAATGCTCCAAAATGAGTTTAAGAATATTTGACATACCTAAAACAATTTCCAAAACCAAATCTTTCGTTTTTATAAGGCCACAAAGAGAAAGTCTTATGACCACATTAATCTTCATTATTATTTTCCGTAACAAATCCAAGTCTTGCAAATTAATTAATATTTTTGTTACATTGTTGGAAAAAAATGTTGAACCTCTTCTAATGAAATGATAAACTGGATCCAAGACAACTTAAATCTTACAATTTTAATATAGATGGCATTTTTAAAACAAACCATTATTAATTTAGTATTACAGTTCTTACCCGGCTAACTTAACCCAATCTTAAAATTTCAATTAAGATTTATAAAATAAACCATTTAAAATTGCACGTGATGCTATTTTGGTGACTTCATAAATATTGACACGCACAGTAGCTTATGAGCCATGGATCACAATAGCGAGCTCGTAAATATGTGATTTTGGTGAATTTGGCAAATATACATAATCTATGGTATTAAAATAGGCCAATGCTTTAAATGAAGAATTCTCAAAACCTGGAAAACACAGGGAATTTAGTATTAAGGAAATAGTGGCAACCCTGCTATCACCTAATGTACATGTTTTTATAATTCATTAGATATAATAACAAAACCAAACAATATTTTCTTATATATTAAATAATTAAACTGGACAACTAGGAACAAAAAATGGGCGACTTGTTCTTACTAACCAACCATTGGTGCTAGGAAGCAATAAATTAAACTAATTTATCATTTCAAATTGATGTTTGTTTTTTGTGCCACTTCCCTAATTATTTAGCCAGAACTAGTTATTGAGTTCTGGGTTTGGGTCCCATACAATGTACCATAGTTATTTTAGTATGAGCATTTCAATTTTCAAAAACACATTTTTATATTTTGACCAAATTTATCATGTGTGTATATCCGGCCCTTGAACTTGTTGATATAATTTTATATTGTTAGCCAAATGCACATGACATGGTGGCTACAGACAGGGAAAACAGGGAAAAGTCAGGGAATTTAACTAAAAATAAGGAAAAGTCAGGGAATTAAAAAATATGTCTAAAAATATAATTAATTTCACAAATAAACACTGAAACAAAAGTCAATACCTAAATAAAATAACATTTACATTTTTTTAAATAACTTATAAAACCATTTATGTTTAGTAAATACATTTTTTTTTAAATATGTGATCAATTAATAAAGAAAAAAGTCATCATCCACCATTAAAACTGGAAAAATGTAGTCAGGGAAAATTTAAAAATGTAGCCTGGAAAACCTGGAAGTCAGGGAATTTTGTAAAATATGTTTTGTAGCCACCCTGACACGAGTACCAACAATTTAATTTGGGCTTGATCCTGAGAGTATGGAGTGTACCCTATATTGGAACTTGTACAGTCACATTTAATCCAGGTAGAATATCAATATTGTCTGACTGCCAGAAAGTCTTGTCTTCTCAATGTAATATTATAACGTAAGTGACAAGTTTGGATTTTATATTGAATGTAAACTTTGCAAACATTTTGTATAAAACCTAAGGTGGCCAGATACAACTTTCTCAGTTCCGAGTCGGGTTCTCTAGGTCGGTTGATAGCCTCCTTTTCACTCCGAGCTGGTTAATAGGTAGAACAGAATCTAGCATATACCATTAGGTCTGCCTCGAATTCATGGGATTTTGGAAAAATATTGACACACACACATATATANTATATATATATATAAATATAATTACTTTTATGATAAGAATATATTTAAAGAACATTGAAAATAAGATTTATATTTATGGCGTCACATATAAAACCCTGAGAAAATCTCAAGTTTAAAAAGGAATCAATCCTATCCTATTATCCCCGTTTGTTTCATTAGTTCATGGCCCTGCCAATTTTATTTTGTACGCTAAAATTGCTCTTAAGAAATATACCCTAACTTTTCTTTATAAAAAAACATCCCATTGTTTTGATATTTTAAAAGTCTGGTCACCTTTCATTATCTAAATATTTCTGATAAGTGTTATAATCTCTATAACATAATGGAATGCTACAAGCCAAAGTATATTTTGCTCATTTTTGGAACTTTGTGCCACATTTTCATTGTTAGAATGTTGATTGCATAACTGCCACTCGTGCCTTTTAATTGATAGATTGGTGGTTATGGGGATCGATCCCCGTTGTGGTCTGTTTGACTGGCAGAGCATTCTGTTATTGGTTATAGCTATCATTTCTATGCCTTGTATTGTCTATGTGAAGCTGTTTCATTCCCACTCGTTCAGCGCTTGTTTGTTTATTGCATTATAACAATGTACATAGTTTTCTAGTTTTATATTTAATAACTATTATGTATATTTTTTTTGTTAAAACACATGTGGGCGATTTTGCCACAGTACCAATAGGGTTGTTAAATTTTGAATTTTATGGGTATTGTTTTTTGTTTTCATTTGTTTGACTTGGTATTTTGTGGTGTTGTAATTATTAATTGGTCCATGCTGGTATTTAAGTTGTTTGTTTTGTTAATAAATACTGTTAGATTTGGCCCCATAAGTAGTTTAAATCGTTATTAACTTCACCTTAAGCCATTTCTTATTATTTTGAAAGATAAAACCTTTATCAAAGCTGTTTACTTAGTCTGTAATGTTGATGGAAAATTGCAAGACTTCAAATCTACACTAGCTCACTGCATAATAATAATAATAATATTATAAAAGAACAACCATTTGTTAAATATTTTGTGAGTTGCGTTACTTTGGTATTTTCAAAAATAAAAACATGAGAACTATTATTATGTTGTGTGCAAGAGTGTTAAGGTGGAAGTGTAGGGAACACACACTGAGTCCACAATTTTTGTAATTTATATATAAAAATAATTTTTGATCAAAAGAAATCAAAAAATTATACAGTAAAAATATAGTTTAATTTTCTTTACTTTGGTGACCTGAACAGTTGTTGAGTATCTGTCAAGGGTGTCTTGGAATTTAATGAAAATGTTTTCTCTTCATTTAAAAAGGGTCATATAATACCACTATGCTTATTACAGATATTCAACAACTGTTGATATCACCTGGTGAAGAAAACTAAACTCTTGTTTCTACTGGAGCGATACTTTTTAATGTTGACAAAAAAAAGTTTTGCTATAAAAATTTCAAAAACGGCCTTAACTCTTGGCCTGTACTCTCCCACCTTAAATTGTGATATGCCCCTGTGGGGTAAGAGTTTCATGGCCCCTGTGTGCCATTCCAGGCTGTCTCCAACTTTCAAACACGATGCAAGGTGTTGGTAAGTGGGCGTTGCTACACATGACACATATTTTCTCGGATCAACAAAAAATCAACATAAAAAACTTGTTAGGACAAATATTGAAACAATATTTAAACATAACACACCTCATATCTGCCCTGACTGGTTAGAATCCATTAAAATGGCGTAATGCGCAGTGGGTCTCCATCGGAGCGCCAGTAACTGCTGACCGAGCAGCGTACACTGCAACCACAGGTGTATGCGTGTGTGTAATGTGAGGACTTGCGAGTCGAGTCGTTGTTCATGTAGTGGAACAAGTCGCAGACTCCCTTAACGGGAGTGCTATCTCAGGTGTTATGCTATATCAACATTTGATAAACCATTATGCAACATTTTTTTTAAAAATTTGCTTAACCTTTTTTGCATTGTTTATTTATATATGATAAAATTAATAGCAAAAATAATGATTGTAATTTATAAGAATTTAGTATGTTTCAAAATTATTAACGAAAGTCCACACAGTATAATGATAAAAAAATAATTGCTTGGCAATGCCCTTATTAAATAAGAATAACATTTGAATTGTTTCTATATAATACATTATATAGAAACAGAAAGTTACTGTTAAATTTTTTGTATAAAAGGCTACCACACTAAAGTGAATAGTGTTATGTCCTTTAAAATGAATACCTGGTGTGTCCGACTGGCTGCGTCTGTTAGGCCTCCTAAGTTACTGCTTGAAACACTAGCCAAGAATTGTATCGTAATCTTGTTTGTGGACAGTTTAATCTACTAAACTACCACCAAACCATAACAATAGGTTCAGTAGGACTGTTAAAAAAATTGTTTGACCAAAAAGTAACTCTTGATTTAATGTAATCGTAAAGAACCACGTTTTCTTCACATAATACAAACATAACTATTATTTAAAATCCACATATATCTAGTTAATTTGAAAACTTCTGGTGGTCTTATCATTTATATCTGTAACTAAATTCTAGAAGTTTGCTAGAAAATAACCAGAAACTTTTGATTTCTGATTTTTTTTCCCCCCATTAGGATAACAGGGATTCCCTTATCTATATATTACATTACAGACACATATTGATGTATTAAACATTATATTCTTAATCATGTGAATATAGTATAACATGCTCATTTGAAGTAGCTTACGTTATTTTCCCCGTGTGGTTTCGAACATAATTCCTCCCTCCAAAACAAGTATAATTTTATGGGGGAAGTTTATTTTATGGGCTTATTTTAATGTTTAATTAACTTTGAATTACCCGCCTCGGTGGCGTAGTTGGCTAACACGCTAGTCGTGTTGAGCTCGACTGCTGAGGACGGGGAGATCGAGGTTCGAATCTTGGTCGGGTGAACTTAAAGGTGGTTTTTCCTAAATGGTTTCCCACTCTCCCTCCACACAAATGCAGGTTCACTTTCTCTAACTCAACCTTCTCAATTCCTAATCCATTAGCATAATTAGTACTTAAATCGTATAACCCGAACGGGTAGTAAGACGCGGTGCTAAATATAATACTTTGAATTGTACAATCAATGCACAAACTCAGTTTGTATACTTGCATTAAATTATGTAAATAGTACTTTCATGCCCAACAAGTGTTTCAACATGTATCTAACCGCCAAAATACTGAACTTGTAGTTTGAAAGTCTATTTGACTGTATGACAAAGGAATCCCAAATACTGATTTTAAGCTACTTTTTGGTCGCACATGCAAAAAAAGTAAAAATGAGTGGTTAATGTCGAAAAAAGTGGGAACATATGTTCTCTTGTTAATAAAACTATAAACTTTCTGTGCTTTGACAGTGTTAACACATTACTAGTTGGGTATTACATACAAGTGACATTTGAAAAACAATTGTTTTCCATTTTATCGAAATAGAGAGAATTATGTATTTGAACATCTAAATATTGGTCTTATGTAAGGGTAACCTAAAATAATTACAAAGTCACATCAAATTTAATCTAATCATAGATACATTAAAGGTGAATGTGAGGATAAATATTGTTTACTCCTATACAGACAGATTTCACAAAACACGTGTAGAAGTTGTACATTTGGGTCAATATTGTGAAGTCCATATCACTTTCTGAATTATCTGCTCTTTTAACTGAAACCCATGAGAGATTCTGTCCCCTTCTCCAACAGGGACCGTTTAACTGAGGCTGATATCGGCCCTAAAATGGTGGTAAACATTGTCGCTGTTGATGGAGTGAACCGTGTCTGCAGTTTTACTATTGATATTGGTTTCTAAATTCAAACTTTAATGATAATTTCTCTGAGCAATTGAGTTTGTTTTTGGAAACAAATTTACCAGGAACCATGTTAGCCTACTTAAAAAGATATTTTACTGCCTATTGAAAGTTCTGTCTAGATAAATTACACTTATATAGATATGATTTTGTCTTAAATTATAATTGTTTATTTATATTCAAAGTACAGTAGAGTCTTGCTTATCCGACATAAACGGGCCGGCAGAACGTCGGATAAGAGAAAATGTCAGATAATAGGGAGGAATTAAGAAAAACCTTATTAAAAGTCAAACTAGTTATAATTTTACAAATTAAGCACTTGAACATTGTTTTTCAACAAATAAACAGAAAAAAATGCAATATACGGTAACTTGATACAGTAATTTATTTACTAATTTAGCACCACATTTTTATTGAAGTTAACGTTAAAATTGACCAAATAAAGATAGAATTGCATGAAATGAATTTAAAGTAACAGCATTATCAGAAGTTAAATCCATAAAAAGTTCAGTCCTGTGATTTAAAAAAAATATGATTCAGTCTGCTTTCCCGACGAATGCCATTTCTTCGCTGGTAAGTCTCACCATCTTTGCAGCATCATTATGTCGATCCCCATAGCTTCTTCTTGTTGCTCAATGTATTTCATGGCAGTTTATAGAGCCTTAATGCCATCATTATGTGAGATTCTGAGAGGTCCAACAGTTGATGCTTGTTCATCAATTTCGTTGCCATCCCTATTGACAAGAGCAATAATTTATTCATCACTTATTTCATATTGATCATCTTTGTTCATCCTCTTTTCAACTTCTTGCGAAGATGCATCTTCATATTCAGAGATACGTTGGACTAAAGGTAGAATGCTTTCTTTGGTTTCATCTGTGCTTTCGGTTTCCATAACTTTCATCTTCATCTTCTCCTAACAGCTTCTTCCATGATTTGCTAATTGTTGGAGCCCATGGCCTTCCATCATTGATGCATTTCAAATTTTCAATGTTGTCTTGCCCTTCTTCAATTTTTTCTATCATTGTCAACAGTCTTGCGATAGTTCCTTTTTAGCGTCTCCAAAATGCCCTGATCCATTCGTTTGCATATAGCGGTTACATTAGGTTACACAAACTTAGTCTTAATGTCCCAATCTTGAAGTTCCTCTGCATCAGGGTGCGTTGGGACGATGTCTTGCAACAAAATTACTTTTCTGGGATATTTTCTTTCAAAAATTTCTCCTTGGAATAAACGAATTTCTTGAAAAATCAATATTCGAGAATTTATCTCTTCATCCACACACTTTTTTTACTGCACTATCTTACAGGAAGTGTATTTTTTGAACTTGTTTTAAAGGATCTTGTATTTTTGGAATACCCAATAATTGTGAGGTCCATTTTGTGGTTTGCTGTAGCATTGCCGCATTCTAAAATCGTCAGTCTTTCTTTACTTTGCTTATAACCAAGGACTGCTGCTTCAGTTCTGGCTGCAAGGCTCTTACTAGGTAACATCTTATAATTAAGGCCTGACTCGTCACAATTAAATATTTGATCACCTGTTAGGCTATCAGTTTCCATAAATACTTGAAATTTTTTCTTGAATGCCTCCATTTCTTGAAAATTTGATGACAGTTTCTCACCTTAACTGACAGGTTCCATTATGTTTCTTCCATCTGTCGAGCCAACCAACGCTTGCTGTAAAATTTGGGTCCCCTTCATTAAACTCGTTTCTAAAATGCAATGCCTTTTGCTGTAAAATAGGCCCTGGAATAGGCACACCTTTTACTCTGAACTGCGTAAACCAACTTTTTCATTGCTTTTCTTTCTTTTAGTGCACCATCCATAACTCTGGAGGAACACCAAATTTCTATTTCTAATAGTTTTCCTTTTCCATTCTCCTTTTGTTACCCATCAGATACCTTCTGCATCGGTTTCTCCTTTGTCCAGTCTCTTGATTGCCTCAAGTATTTCTTCCATTGATACAACTTTCTTTTCATCGCCATACTCGCATAAATTTCAGTGAAAATGCTCTACAACACAACTACAACTACGTTACACTTGCACAGTAACACGCAGCAAACCGATCTGCATACAGTAACAAGCTTCACTAAGCGGCCGTTTGGAAAGTCGAGACATGACCAACACGCGCACACCTCTAGTGGTCATTCGGGGCAACTGATTGGCTGTGGTGCACTCAGGAGCAAACAAGTGGCTTTTTTTAGGGGTGTCGGATAAGCAAATTCGGTTAAACGAGACTACAGTAAATGTATTTCTCACAGTGTTCATGGTTCATGGGCTTGGTCAAGTTCTGGCCCGTAAGTCCGGTTAGCCTTGCATATCATATGCATGGGATGTCATTGTTTCATAACTTCAGAATATATTCTTTCTTTTAAAACCATTTATATCATTTTCTTACTTTCCCTATTTCTGTACAGTTTTTAAAAAATAAGCTCAAAATATGAAGAAGAAGAAAATTTTTGAACTATGTAAATGAAAGCATGAACTTAAAACTCAACAATGAAACTATTTTCCATTGTTATGACTTGTTTATCAATCACATGACCAACAACAAAGTTTAGCACCTTCCTATTTTTCACAACAGTAATTATTATAAACAGAACAGTAACATTTGATGGAACAAGGCCAGTTATATCTCGATAGTGTTTTCAGTTTGGTTACAAAGATACAGCATTCCCTTTTGGAAACGGGCGCTTGTAATTAGACTTTACATTTTGGATATAATTTGCTGTGTTCCCATGGATTAGTAATTTATTATTGAAGTTTGTTGAAATAAAACTTAAAACCTTTAATATGTTAATTATTTGACCAAGTTGGTTGATTTTGGTTCTTAGAATTGGTTTCAAATAATATAGCTAGTGAATCCATACCAGCCATTATTTTGTGTTGCACTTTTAAAGTATATTTCTTTACATTTTGTGACATTAAAGTACAACTAAACAATTATCAATAATAGTTAACGTGTTGCTGCAGTAGGTTGACCTATTATTGACTATTTTAAATACTTAGTTTGAAATTGAAGTCATGAAAACACTTCAATATTGAACTAAACTATCTATCCCCGGTTATGGTAGCAAAGCTTTAATAGATGACTTGATTGCCTAATGCTTGGTCTGAAAGTCTTGCAACTCAATATTTTCCAGATACATTTGGGTTTAAATTGTTGCTAGTTGTAAATAAATAGCTTTAATAAAACTAATGACTAGTATTTTTATATTATTTTTTTTTCCATTTTGTGCCTTTAAAAGTGCATTAAATCAGAGGAATCATGACTTTGGGTATCATTATGCTGTATTGACGAGGTGAAACTGATTATATATGTAGATGTTGTTTTCAAAAGTTTCTGACTAATGTCGCTTGTGTTCTGTGTATTTATACAATTTTACCAAACATTAATAGTCCGATTCTACTATGAGTACGATCATTATTGTCTCTACAATTATCTTTTGGATCATAAACTAAAAAAATGCTTATACTGATAAATTAAATTACATAGTTTTCTCCTAAGCCAACATATACTAATGAAAATTCCAGAGGGTTGCAATGAAGCAATAAAATAAATCAACTTTATATTTGTGTAATCTATACGTGTTGACAAGGACTGTATGAGCACCTATATAGTTGTTTATATGTGGGAATATATAGTATGTACGTCTATAAAGTTGTTCAAAACTAAAGTTAATTTGAAAGATATAAGAGTTAAATTTCAGACTAGTTTCACTTTTATAGTTTTCTCGCGAAATCGAAACTTGCATACCAAATTGATATTTGGAAAAATTGTATTTTTCAAAGTGTTAATCTAAATCACTTAATAATTAATATCACTTATACTTCAATTTATTTCTAAATTTTTAAAGATAGGACTACACCGCTTTTTCAAAATGCGATGAATAAGCATAAGATGCAACTCCTGACATGTAGCCAAGGGAATGTTTCTGAACTTCCAAAATTTGGGCTAAATTTTGATTTTTCCTAGGGGCCATTTATATTAAATTAAATGAGCTGTATTTTAAATGAAGCAATAAATGCAACATATATAAGTTAATTTTATTTGTGGCATAATTGATTTAGCTTGAAATGGAGTACAAAAAAATGTTGCTTATTGTACTTATTATTTACAGCAATAAATAGCTTGCTAAAGTCACTGATGGTTTGTGTTATGCTGTTTGTACTTTTTATAAGTTGTTGTATAGATGGTCTTAATATTTGTTAAAAATAATATTGTCATGGCAATTAAAGTTTGTAATAGTTATAACTTGTTTGATAACTATTCTATTTTCTTCATTGCTGCCAACATTGAGAAGCATTATGGTAGTTCTAGATTACATAAGTTCTACACTAATGATTCGTAAACATCTGGTGAATCATTGATTTTTCATTACTGACAGATAACATTTCAGTTATGCCTGAAAAAGTTTTATGTATTTATTTATTTTTAAAAACAACATTTTTTTAAGAGTTTGTGTAAAACATGGCATGTTTATCATATTTCATATTCATTTCCTCACTTGTAAAAGTTTTTTTTAAATTTCAAATCAAAAGTTGAAGTATGTTTGGCTCTACGAAGTAAACATTTAGAACCTTATTATAAACATTTAAAATGTATGTTACTTTTGGGAGTCACTTAAAACCCTGATGATTAAACCAATTAAATTTCAGTTACTGTGCTCATTACTAATAAATGTAACCAAATTTAAGTTCAAAGATTGTTTAATTTTCATATGTAAAACTATTAAAGCAATGGGGATTGGCTTTTAAATTGCTTTAATCTCAAGAAGACATGTTTGTTGTTATATGGAAAGAAAAATGAATGAGTATTATATTTGTTTGGGTTGCAGTTCCTTTGTTTTGACAGTAAATATATTGATCCCTGAGACATTATTATTTTATTTTAAATGATTTCCTCTTGTGTAAGTTGCCGTTGTCACACAAGGTTCATCCTTATAGTCAGTGGTGAGCTCACATAGCCCACTGTTATCATTTTTATTTATCTATTTTTTACATCATCATCATCAACTGTTTCCAGCCTGTGACTGTATCAGTTTAGTAAAATGCCTAATCTTCCTCTATCCTTGAACCACCATTCTTCCTTCTTTAATCTCTTCTGTTCTTTTCCTCTCACTTGAACACTTTCTGTTATCTGCTTCTTCCTTCCTTCCTTTTGGCCTCCCTAGCGGTCTTTATCCTACATACTTCATTTACATTCTCTCTCTTTTTTCCCCCCATCCTCATTACGTTCCCAGACCATCTCAATCTTGGTTCCTCTACTATCTCCTGTACTCCCTGTACTCCTACTCTTTCCCGGATAACTATGGTCCTAATCTTGTTTCTCCTCGTGCCGGCTAACTTGCTCCTCACAAACCTCATTCCCATGGCCTCCTATTTCCTTGTTTCTCTTACATTCAATGTCCATGTTTCTGCTGCACATGTGACAATGGGTACAAAGTACAAAACACATTTTTTATAAATAGGATTACATTTTCCATGGTATTACTAACTAATTATTAACTAAACAAAGCTGCTGTGCGATAAGTCTTGATGAGCCGGACAAGAACCGCGCAGGTGACGGAAGGAATGGACAAATTTAAACCTAAAACAAAAGGATGTGTGTGAAAGCACAGTCTGAATTTTTAGATTTTAAATCAAAGTAAATGATTTTTATAGATTTAGTGGAGATGGGCTTGAATGGAAATGTACATAAATGAAATTCCTAAAAGCTAGGATTATTATGGAAACTAATGCAGTTTGAAGGGCTGATGCTGAACGAGTTTTTACCACCATAAACAGTATCGTTACTGAGACACATTTCCGATGTTATGGCAATTTAAATGGGAAGCCACCGGATCAATTTATCCTGGTCCCAATGGTAAATCTTTTCTCAAAAGTAATCGGCCGGTTATGTAACCAAATAAGAGACCTGAACATAGCAATGTAGGGGGAAATGTTGCTACTAAATAGCAGCTTTTATCACATTATTTTTTTATAGTTAACTATTCTATCTAGTGATCTATGTGAGTTTATTTTAAACTATATGGTAGTTATTTGTTCCTATATGCATCTCTCATAGCGGCCGGGGTTCAATCCTCGGTCCCGGCACAGATTTATCTGATTACCAAACCCTTCCTTCACCTCTGACAAGACATCTTGTGAATGTGGGGAATGCCAGGCCTCCACCGTGGTTCGGATTCCACGTTAAACTGTAGGTCCTCCATTTCATCTCACAATCACCCTACCATTACACATTAGCGTAAGTGCGTATAACCCGAACGGGTAGTAAGACGTGGTGCTAATAATAATAATAATAATATATATATATATATATATATATAATCACACCATTACCTTACAGAGTAGGCCAAAAACTGTGCACACAGCTCAGCTCGAACAACAACTCCGTACTTAATCCATCCTCACTAGCTTTCTCCACACTTCCCTAACCTTGCATACTTATTTCACCCCAATAACATTCATACAGGCTCTTTTATTCCTAAAACTCTTAAATGTTTCTCTTTTTTACACATTTATCTACAACATTTAATCACATCTTACATGGGCCTCCCCTTCCTTTTGAACCACACACTCTACCTTCATATATTTGGTTTATCACTCAATCCACACTTATACTCTCAACATACCCAAACCAACGTAAGACACTTCTTTCGCAGTGACCTGTTGGATTTCCTTTCAAAACACACTCCTTCATTACTAACAATGTCCATACGAGTTCTTCTCCATACATTTCCTAGATATCTCATTCCAACAGCATTCTCCTTGCTCTTGTGTTTACCCTGATAAACCCACGCTTTACTTCCATAACAATATATTAACATTTGTTATTATTATTATTATTATTATTATTATTATTATTATTATTATTATTAGCACCGCGTCTTACTACTCGTTCGGGTTATACGCACTTACGCTAATGTGTAATGGTAGGGTGATTGTGAGATGAAATGGAGGACCTACAGTTTAACGTGGAATCCGAACCACGGTGGAGGCCTGGCATTCCCCACATTCACAAGATGTCTTGTCAGAGGTGAAGGAAGGGTTTGGTAATCAGATAAATCTGTGCCGGGACCGAGGATTGAACCCCGGACGCCAGCACAGAAGTTTGACACCTTACCCCCTAGACCACCAGGTCACCCATATATATATATATATATATATAATGTAATATTGCGTTGTATTAAAAACTTGAGAAAACTGCAGGCTTGTTGGTAAAATGTTCCCAGCTTACCGTAAATTCTGCCAGAACAAGAGGCCTCCCTATTTTCATTTGTTTGTACAGCTTAATTTGAGCAGATAACTTCTCAACTATTCTAGTCATATAAGTTACTGGTGCTTTTGGCTCTTGGCAAAAAAATAAAAATAAACCTGCATCCTCATGAGAGACTGTTAATGGTCAAATTCTCTCAGTTATTATCACAAAAAATTTGTGGTAGCTTTTGAAATGGCTGTTATTAGTGAACAAATGGCCATGTATGGCCAAAAATTAATAAACATTTAGGCCAAAGGTTGTTGCATACGTACTGATAGAATCGGTATCTGTGCTGGCGCTGATACCGTTGTCGGCACAGGTACCGGTGGGGGTTTGCTGTACACATACAGCTTGCTGTTGGTGCTTGAGGGGTGTGAATTTTTGTGAGGTATGTCGAACAACATGGCTCTCATAAGGTATAGATTTCTTTTGTTGGATTTGCTTCATTTCAGGAGAGAAAGAGAATTTTGGAAGCATTCTATAGCTTTTATTAAAAAATTAACGCTTTGCTCTTCGTTAATTCAGAGTAGCTACAGTAGCCCCATGTCTTCTTTGGTGCTGACTGACAGCTTTAAAAAGTTACCAGACCAAATTACGTATCCCTACGCGGAATCAAATGATCTGCAAAAACATGTGTTTAGCAACTGTCACTTCTGACAGTCGAAATTTAGGTATATACCTGCATTTTGACTGTCAAAAGTCAGCTGTGAGCTGTCAGTCGGCACCAAAGAAGCCGTGGGGCTACTGTATGTCTGGGAAATAGGACAAAAGAGTGTTGAAATACCTTGCAAACCTACTGCCAAGACCATATTAAAATTTAACTTGATATATTGAACTTATAATCTGAAATTTACAAATGTTTTCACCCTATTCATGTTTAAAATTCCTGTTTGTAACAAATAAAACCTGTTTCACATCCGTGCATTTACAAGAAGCATTCAAATACTGCCTTTGTTTTCCTTACACAAAATATAGTTATTTTTGTTCAGAACCTATTTCTTAAATTTTTACAATTATTTTTCATAAAAAACAATTGTCACAATAAAATATATTTTACACATTAATTGAACACACTCCTGTCTCATGGTAAAGTACATAATTAAATTATGTGAACATTATTCTGTTTCAACTCTTTAAAAGACAATTTTATAATACGTATACCTAATTCAAAAATGACAAATGAAATTATGATAAAACAAAAAAAAATCATTAGTTGAACATTTGTTACAACTTAATCTTTCAAATTAGTATTCAACAATATATACAATTATTAGTTTACACAATTTGTTCTTATCTGTATTAGTAAGTTGTGTCACACACCTTGCAAATTATTTTATTTTTATTATTGGACTAATTAATCATTCATTCTGCTTCTAGTAATAATCAAATTAAATCAGCATTAAGAGATTATTATCGAAATATCATTTATTTCTTATTTGTTCATCAAATCATTGTAGCTAGATTACTTAAATCATTATGTAATCGAATCCAATCAATTTCTCATTAGTTCCTTAGGTTTTAAAGATGATCAAATAATTACCTCATTCAATCTGGTAATTTGATACCCTAACATAATAAATCCTTTATCAGGTTTAAAACATGTAATTGTTTAGTTGATGGTTTGGAATAAAATCCTGATTATTGTCAAGAGACTTATCCGCCAGTTGAGACTATTTTCTTAAGGTTAAAGTGTAGCACTAACTGACACAATTTTGTGGGTGAAGAGGAATTGTCCAGGTTGACTTACGATTGGTGCAGACTTCTTGGAGACCAGTGGGACGAGTCGAATCCTGTGAAGCAAGCGAGGTAGGACATTTGTTTGCAGTCAATCTGCACAGAGATGCATTAAGAAATCGACTTCCTTTGTAATAGTCAAAACTGTACGGACCCTTCTGGTCATAGTCAAACACAAAAGATGGCAAACCAAATTGTTTAGTATATATTATATCAAGGCAATAGTTGTTCTTAATATGGAGTCTCAATTATCACAATGAATCTAAATCTATATAAAAAGTAGATGTAATATTTATGTTCATCTCATGTGTAATAATATCATAAAAGTTGGTTGGATACATTCCTACTTGGTTCCTCGATACAAGATGATGGAATTGATTGTCCACGAATAAGTAACACGCACACACAGGATGATCGAGGAGTGCATTGAGCCTGAATGGATCTGAACATGGAACGCCCACTGAGATTACATACACTTAGCAAATTTGTTTTTACAGTAGCCCCGTGGCTTCTTTGGTGCTGACCGACGGCTTTAAAAAGTTACCAGACCAAATTACGTATCCCTATGATGATCTGCAAAAACATGTCTTTAGCATCTGTCACTTTTGACAGTCAAAATTTAGGCATATACCTAAATGTTGACTGTCAGAAGTCAGCTGTGAGCTGTCAGTCAGCACCAAAGAAGCCACGAGGCTACTGTAGTAAGTGTAGACAGACTGCAGAAATTAAAATTATCTATTTATTCCTAACAACTTGTATTGCATAAAGGGAAGACCAATGTATGAAAGTGTTAAAGAAGTGTCCTTTCATTTTATATAATAAAATAGTTCTGACTATTACAACTTACAATTTACAAACTAATTTAACTTTTGAACAAAGACACCTGATGCCAGACTGAAATGCGTGCAAAGTCCATCATAGTTTACCAATGATAAATATTTGGCTATACCCCTAGCAGGAGTGCCACCGGACCGAGTTAAGGTATCATTTTGTAAATAATGTCCACGATATTTTGAGTGATAAAAAGTGTGAGATGGGTCCTCTTGAAAACCTATCTCATCTCGTTACATAACATATGTTGTGTGCCAAGCAACTTCCGAGAAAGATAGTGTCTGTTGAGGTGGCCATTTCAGTGAAACTCCAACAAAGTTGCGTGTTTACATTCAAGATAAGATGGCACAAGTAAATAAGTTTGAATTCTTTTAATCAAACAACAATTTTGTATTCAATGTTATCGTGAAATATTATCATGGGACTAAAATAATATTGATATTTGGTTTGGAAAAAATTAAAGATAACCCTTTATTTAAAGAATAAAATGGGGTATTACCATGAACTGGTGTGTGTTGATGTTTGGAGTTGGCCAAGGAGGAGTAAAGATTACTCTTTTAGCTGACCTTGTACAGCCTAGGCGGGAATAAATCAAATTTGAATTTCAAATGAGGAATATATATTTTTTGTTGATGCCCTTGCCACTAATAGAAAGATGGTGGTTTTATTGAAAAGTTGTTGACGTTCTTTTTGTTTTCCTTTTCATCTGGACCTCTTCTTTAAAAATATAATTTTCTAATTACTTAAATACCCGCCTCGGTGGCGTAGTTGGATAACGCGCTTGTCGTGTTGGAGCTCGACTGCCGAGGACGGGAAGATCGAGGTTCGAATCTCGGTCGGGTGAACTGGGAGTGGTTTTTCCTAAATGGTTTTACACTCTCCCTCCATGCAAATGTGGGTTCACTTTCTCTATTTCAACCTTCCCAATTCCTAATCCATTGGTTTAATTAGTACATAAAGCGTACAACCCGAGCGGGTAGTAAGACGCGGTGTTAAATAATAATCACTTAATTTAAGTATTGGTACAACAATTAAAATTAATTTATTTTGAATGAAAATCAAAACCTTATTTTATGATTATATATATATATATATATATATATCTCACTGCACTGGTGGTCACATGGTTATAGGCATCGTGCATGCACGAGATGGATTGCTGTCTCAACATTTTAATCTCACTAGGATGGGTTTTCCCACCCTCTCTACAAGTCAAAACTACCTTCATCCCTATTGCAAAAATTAATATGTTAAATTATCCCTGTATGTGTGAACATAGTATATAGAAAGTTGTTTATTGGAAGTTTGAATTTTTCATTGTTGCGATTGTAAAATGTTGGACACACGCAACATGTCATGGACATAACACATTTATTGACATGATATGCAGTATAAGAAATAATAATAATATTTAGCACCGCGTCTTACTAACCGTTCAGGTTATACGCTTTAAGTACTAATTACTCTAATAGATTAGGAATTGGGAAGGTTGAATTAGAGGAAGGGAACCCGCATTTACGTAGAGGGAGAGTGTAAAACCATTTAGGAAAAACCACCCCCAGTTCACCCGACCGAGATTCGAACCTCGATCTCCCCGTCCTCAGCAGTCGAGCTTCAATACGACAAGCGCGTTAGCCAACTCCGCCACCGAGGCGGGTCTTAATAAAACAATCACGTGTTTTTGTTTGAGATATAATCACTGGTGACTGATCTACTTTTTAACACCAAAACCGTTACACCATGAACCGTATTTGGTAGGACATGATTATAATAGGAGCTTTTCAATTGATATTAATACAGCTTGTTTTTTTTACCAGAAATGATATCTTGGATTAACCAGAATTTTGAACAGTCTATGATTTGTATTAATATTGCCCTAAACATGAAAAAATACAAAATGTCTCTTTGACTCTGGGCCTAGGGGAGAAATCATTGAGCTGCAATAATGCACATTTGTGTAAACCCAGAATGAGAATTAAGATGTGGGGACAGGAAATATAAAATATATTGCTCATTGTATAAGGAATCACAAAACAAAAATTATAACTTGGAATACTTTTAATAATCTATCTTAAATAAGATAATATTTTGTTTGGGGAGCATCTTAAAATGGCGTGTGACCAGAAATATTTATTTAATTGGTAGGTTTCAGTGGGCTTGGTGTCGTTTTAAACAAATGATCATCACGGTACTATTTTATTGAAACTGTTACAGTGCAACTACATTTCATTTAAATCACTCCAAGCTATCCTAACAAAATAACAGTATTTTGTACTTGTTCAATATTTAAAAAAATGTAATCAAAGCTCGAATATTTTCTAGACATGTGCCAACTTAATACCTTATCTGATTGATTTGGTTTTATTATATTTAATCTACAGCACTTTAAATTAACCGTATTATTTCTATGAGAGTTTAATTCACTCTATTGGTGTCAAAACTACAACCATCGTTTCTAAAGACAAGATTGTGAGGTAGTATTGTTGTAGCTATTCACACAATCATAACCATGGTCATCGATATCCAGAAGGGTGACCTGGCGGTCTAGGGGTAAGGTGTCAGACTTCTATGCTGGCGGCCGGGGCTCAATCCTCTGTCCCGGCACAGATTAATCTGATTACCAAACCCTTCCTTCACCTCTGACAAGACATCTTGTGAATGTGGGGAATGCCAGGCCTCCATCCATTACACATTAGCGTAAGAGCGTATAACCCAAACAGGTAGTAAGACGCGGTGCTAATAATAATAATAATAATAATAATAATAATGATATCCAGAACATGTGTGCTACTTGGCTTGGAAATCAAGGTTCAAACATTCATACTTCATCATGCACATTCTACTAGAAAATAGAGCTATACCCTTAGCGAATAAAGTTTATACATATCCGTGTATAGATATGAACTCTGCCTGGGGGGTACTGGCCCCCCCTTCCTCGAGCCCCCTTTCTACGGCTTTCACCACAATAACAAATGACTGAATTTGTTTAAGGTAATCTGACCACCAACATTTTATTGCCCAGCTTTAACAAGTGTTTGGTTATAAGCTATAAGTAGGGATTCAATTATAACAATAATATTAATGTGACATGTTATCATTTACTGTACACCTCACATGAATGTATGGCTATGCTAAATTTCAATCCCATACATTAATTACTTTACCTTAATGGGTATACAAAAAGCATAACATAGTTTTAACTCCTTATTACTTGTGAACTGTAATTATTTGAAATCAATGAATCACTATTTATAGCTTATAATATACACTTGTTAAATTAGTACAATACACTTTTGATTGTTGAGTGACCTTAAGGAAAGCTACAGTGGCCCCATGGCTTCTTTGGTGTTGACTGACAGCTTTGAAAAGTTACCAGACCAAATTATGTATCCCTACGTGGAACCAGATGATCTGCATTAACATGTGTTTAGCAACTGTCACTTTTGACTAGTCAAAATTTAGGTATATACCTAAATGTTGACTGTCAGAAGTGAGCTGTGAGCTGTCAGTCAGCACCAAAGAAGTCATGGGGCTATTGTAGATCTAGTTTTCTAGAACCTTCGCCCCATTCACAGAAACGAGTAAGCCATAACACATATTTGAAAAATGAGGTAAGTTTTCATTTTCCTACACACCGTTTAATTTATTCTAATCAAAATGTAACAAACATGTTATTCAAATATAGATGAAAGCGTTTGTACGCTATGTATCGCGAAGCTGTGGGGTCTGGTTCGATGCTCCTTTGTTTAATTTTGATCTTCCGGTTGAGTGACAACAATCACATATCAAAGGAGCAATAATGGAACCGGGAGTGTGTAGAAACCACTTTCCCGCCATTGTAAAAACAGTCTGTAATAACTGAAAATGATATATTATCTTCAGCAAACTTATCGTTGCAACTTAAAAGAAGGCTCGCCATTAGAAGCAAGATATTCAGCCCTGATGACACTAGAGTCAGCCAAAGGAAGATGGTTCACAGTGTATTATTATTATTAGCACCGCGTCTTACTACCCGTTCAAGTTATACGCACTTGCGCTAATGTGTAATGGTAGGGTGATTGTGAGATGAAATGGAGGACCTACAGTTTAACGTGGAATCCGAACCACGGTGGAGGCCTGGCATTCCCCACATTCACAAGATATCTTGTCAGAGGTGAAGGAAGGGTTCGGTAATCAGATAAATCTGTGCCGGGACCGAGGATTGAACCCCGGCCGCCAGCACAGAAGTCTAACACCTTACCCCTAGACCGCCAGGACACCTAACAATGTAGCATTTAAAAAACTTTATCTGCAATTTTTAGATTGAAAAACTAAAGTGTTTCGGAATGAACACATAACGTACTAAAAAGTACTCGGGTGTAAAAAACTCACCACTTAGAAAGTCCTCTCATAAAAAAAAGTTTGATTATTATTGAACTAATCATATATTTAGAACTAACATCTTTATAGTATATTAGTTATTATTCCATTGTTTACATCCGGTATGCATGACTTGCTCTGCAGCCGGTAAGAATGTTGGCCACACAAAATATGGTTGTTTTTTCTGAAAGATGCTGCAAATGTATAATCATAAGAGAATCAAGGTATAAGTTTAACACGTGTAGTGTTTTAATAGTATATGAGGTACCCTCGATGTTGAAGATGTTGTCTGTCGTCATTGTTGAATGAATTGCTGGCTGCATCCTAATGAGACCCCCCCCTCTGCCAGTGCCTACAAGCAAGCATACCCGCGCGTTCGTTCAACTGAGTGGCGAGGAGGCCGATTATTGGGAGAGTCAACGACTGGACCTTCACATTGTTGGATCGGAGGTGGACCAGTTTGAAGGACAGCCTCCTACACACGAGCTCCCTCCATCACCTGGCGATGTTAACTCTACTCGTGACCCACCACAAGTGTATCTGGAACACTGCCCAGTGACAGTCAAGGCTAAATTCTGTTCACGCTATTGTTGAGCTTTTAATTACGGTTGAAAAGTTCTTAGAATAGTTCTGATATCTTTCACGGGTAAATTCAAATTACATCACCTATCAAAGGGACACGGTACCCACCAGATATTTGCGGGTATTTTATGAAACTCTCTCTGTCGGTCTAGGGGTAAGGTGGCAGACTTCTGTGCTGGCGGCCGGGGTTCGATCCTCGGTCCCGGCAAAGATTTATCTGATTACCGAACCCTCCCTTCACCTCTGACAAGACATCTTGTGAATGTGAGGAATGTCAGGCCTCCACCGTGGTTCGGATTCCACGTTAAACTGTAGGTCCTCCATTTCATCTCACAATCACCCTACCATTACACATTAGCGTAAGTGCGTATAACCCGAACGGGTAGTAAGACGTGGTGCTAATAATAATAATTTTAATTTATGAAACTCTTTTTAATTTTTGTTAAAAACTTTTTTATTTTCTGTTAGAGAAAAATGCCGCCGGTTAGCATCAAATCGTCAAACGGCCGTATCTTCAACAGTTCCCCACTTAGCCGCTTGCTCTAAACAGAGTCCATATATAAAGAGGGCGGATTACTACGAAACGTATTTAGTAACTTTCCGCGTGAGAAAAGTTCCCGTGAACGATAACAGTTGAATGTCGAGATGTGACACTGTGTACAATATTGTACGTTCGAGGAAACACTTGTTCTAGGAAAGAGGAGTGAGGATTAGATTCAGCAAACACACACAGTTGTGTGACATTGTGACATTCACTGTGGAGTGAGGATGGAAACCTACCTCAAGGGGTAATTAAACTGCCGACAGAAACGCTGTGATCTCTCTGTGCCGCGGCTCTGAGCATTGTTGCTTACTTCATACAGTAATGGTGGAGCCCAACCCACAATTATTATTATTATTATTATTATTATTATTATTATTATTATTATTATTATTATTATTAGCACCGCATCTTAATACCCGTTCGGGTTATACACACTTACGCTCATGTGTAATGGTAGGGTGATTGTGAGATGAAATGGAGGACCTACAGTTTAACGTGGAATCCGAACCACGGTGGAGGCCTGGCATTCCCCACATTCACAAGATGTCTTGTCAGAGATGAAGGGAGGGTTTGGTAATCAGATAAATCTTTGCTGGGACCGAGGATTGAACCCCGGCCGCCAGTATAGAAGTCTGACACCTTACCCCTAGACCGCCAGGTCACCCCCTAACCCACAGTTAATGTTAGAAAATAGGATATTCCTAGAGTATGTCTATTAGTCCTCCTTAGACAATAATAATATTTAGCACCGCGTTTTACTACCCGTTCGGGTTATATGCTTTAAGTACTTAATTACGCTAATGGATTAGGAATTGGGAAGGTTGAATTAGAGGAAGTGAACCCGCATTTGTGTGGAGGGAGAGTGGAAAACCATTGAGGAAAAAACCACCCCCGGTTCACCCGACCGAAATTCGAACCTCGATCTCCCCGTCCTCAGCAGTCGAGCCCAACACGACAAGCGCGTTAGCCAACTACGCCACCGAGGCGGGTCTCCTTAGACAAATCTTTAAAATTTTGATACTTCTAAAAGCTATTTTAAGAAGTGTTCACAAGATTAAAAAAATTAGATTACTTAGAATTTATTTGTTTGTGGTCTTCCAACAGCAATTTTTTCAAAAATCAGATACCTCTATAAGTCACTTAGAGTGACATTCGCCTGGAAAATATTTTGAAAATTAAACGCCTCCTTAAGATACTCGGATTGTTCCTTCCCTGGCAAATTTGTGAAAAGTGAATGCCTTTTTAATTATTATTTTTTTGTAGTTTGGTACAAAGTTATCTTTAAGTTTCCTATTAAGAACTCGGGTAATCTCGAGTAGCGTGTAATCGAGCTCTGTCTGTTCTCCAAGTTGTCACGTAATGTGTTATGTCGCAGGTCTTACAACCCACCTGTGACTACATTGTTGTTACTTTATCAAATACTTGGAGTACATTCACAAGAGGAGTTATCTTGTCAGGATGAAAGTTTGGCAGTGGAGTGGCTTGGCGCCATCCCCCCACTCGGGGGATTACCAGAGAAATTAGGTCAAGCATTGTCTTCTACCCGCGAAAGATGGAAGATATTCCTCTTCAATAATATCATTCGCTGCAATCAGGGATTAGATGAATCAATACTATTAGTGATTACCAAGTAGACAATCTACATCTTGTCGTTTCCGACATTTTATTTGTAAGCTCTGTCTTATCAGCGACATTCAGCTATGACACAATAGAAACAAATGGTGTTATTTTAAGTGAGGAGCTCAGTCCTCGTATTTATCTGATAAACTGTATTGCTTCATTTATTAATAACACAATATTAAGTATCCGTATGCACATCGCTTTCCCCCGAAAGGATAAACAGGATAATCTGTGTTTATTATTTTATTAATTCTGTAGTTGCGAGCACTACATATCTATACGCCGCGCTCATTTTACCAAATTAACGACAAAAGTTGTGTGTCGAGATGAGTCAACACGGTTTAATCTCAAACAGCCACTCATGTGGCGAAGGGGGGACCAAACTGTCGGGCCGACATCTTTGTTTACAAGTTGACCTTGAGTAATCAGGTAGCGACGGTCTGGTGAACAACACTTAGTATTTTCTTATCTAATTTGCTGGTTGGGTCTTCGTATCCCGGGTGGGTGTAGGCCTACTAACAATGTTTATTTTCCCCCTCTCCCTTCATGCTAACACAGGTACACTTCCTCTCATCCTGTATTCCTCATCCTGCAGCACTCACAGAATGCATTGATAAGGTTTAACTCGTGTTACAGTTTGATTAAGTTTTTTTGAAACACGTTAAAGTTTAACTTTTTAAACTTAGTCTTGAGATTCCGGACTAAAAGTAGCCTATACGTATGAATTAGTTTAAAGTGTCACATGGAACTACATTGTTGGCACAACGGACGTCGCTAGTGGGGGGACACGTACCCCCCAATAATATCTACAGATAGTAAACTTCGAGCAAAGTACTAGATTGGGGGAGAAAGTGGTTCTCGCAGTGAGTACATCAAGAAGTCAATTTGTCGGTGTCCTGGCGGTCTAGGGGTGAGGTGTCAGACTTCTGTGCTGGTGGCCGGGGTTCAATCCTCGGTCCCGGCACAGATTTATCTGATTACCAAACCCTTCCTTCACCTCTGACAAGACATCTTGTGAATGTGTGGAATGCCAGGTCTCTACCGTGGTTCGGATTCCCCGTTAAACTGTAGGTCCTCCATTTCATCTCACAATCACCCTACCATTACATATTAGCGTAAGTGCGTATAACCCGAACGGGTAGTAAGACGCGGTGCTAATATTAATTAATTAAGAAGTCAATTTCGATATTAAAAATGGTAGAACAACATATTTTTTGTTAATAATAGCAAACACTTCTTAGTGGACGATGATTGACACTTTACTTTCCAAGTTCCGAGAATCATTAGAAATAGTTCCTTTCTCTCCCAAACTCCTCCATTTTCCCAAAAGGAATGCACGTTTCCTCCATATTTTAGTGAATAGTTCCGCATTGTGTTGCTCATCCAACGGATTCCTCACTAAATCTGTTTATTTTCGGGAGAACTGTCGCAGAATACCGATATCTCTGCTTTCAACCAACAACTGCTAGCGCTACTACACACACCTTAATGGACGGTCGTTTCAGCCAGCATCTAGTCCATCTATGGTAGAAGTCACCGACTGTTGTATCCTCTAGAAGTGTGGTTCTGTTATACACATTAATGTAACATTTGGTTTGAGGTAAAACGTTGTGACATGATATTTCAACAGACTGTGGTATTTATTATAATAATATTGTAATACTCTTTTTGTTGTGAAGCACAATCAATTTTAAGATGGACACATTTTTAATCACGATACACTGAGTTGTGAATCAGGCTGTTCCAGCATTGTGAGAAACATTTTCGTTCTATTGTTCCCCGACAGTGACAGTAGCAACACGAATGCTTCTCACCAACCAGGGATTCCCCCCAAATAGGTTTCCAGTAAAATATTTGAAAGGGCNCGTTCTATTGTTCCCCGACAGTGACAGTAGCAACACGAATGCTTCTCACCAACCAGGGATTCCCCCCAAATAGGTTTCCAGTAAAATATTTGAAAGGGCGTTGTCTATTTTTCCCGACAGTGACAGTAGCAACACGAATGCTTCTCACCAACCAGGGATTCCCCCCAAATAGGTTTCCAGTAAAATATTTGAAAGGGCGTTGTCTTAGCTCTTTAACTTCTTGGTTCGATAATTTTAAATGGCTGCACATATTAAATGACCTTGACGGAACATGATGTTATTGTAGCCGATATAAGTACATCAGCCCAAATAAAACTTAGGTACCCAATATGAATTCTGTATTTGCAGAGAAAAGTTTCAAAAAACTGGAAAAAAAGCGAATGAAAAATTTAAAATTCAGAAAAATCCTCTGCTGATATGCAAGCTGTATTGAGTTACCAACATCTAGAATCTCTAATAGAAGAAACCTCGTCTAGTTTCAAAGCAGCTAAACTGAAGACTGCACGTGATAGTTTACTATATATAGTTCGTTCCATACGATATCTCGCATGTCATACAAATGACGAACAGAACGTAATGCAGCTCCTAAAGCTAAGAGTTGAACTAATGAAGTGGTTACAACAAGAACGTGGTAAAATGACTAATCCAGAAAGAAATTCTACAAATATTTGAGAATTAAATAGTGAATACTAGTTGCGATCAAATAAAAACATGTAATCTTGTTATGTTTTCTTTTATTTGTGACGGGACAAGATATGTGTCTGGACTTGAACAAGAAAGTGTTTGTGTTCGTTGGGTTGGTGCGGTGCAACCTAAAAGCACAAGAAAGCGTTTTAGGTTAGTATGAAGCTAAAAGTAGGCTACTACTGGAGAAGTGATCTCTTCTATGCTGTGCGATGTGATATCACGTCTTCAATCAAGATGGTGATTTTACGTTGACAAAACTACGACGGTGCAGCAAATATGAGTGGTTTCAAGAAGGGTGTGCAATCATTAATAACAGAAAAACAACCTTGTATGCACTGTGGTAGCCTTTATTATGAAAGATACTTGTGATCCATTAAGTGTCCTAAAAATTAAACGCAATGAGCCCATAAACTTGTTAAGTTTAGCCAATCACTGTGGGCAAAAACAAAATTTGTCCATATACAAGAAGAAGCTGGAAGATGGACCAGTGAGAAACTTATCTTAAATAAAGCCGCTTCACCTAACCCGTTGGATCTAGAGAAAATCTCAGATACATGAAATCGACTCGTATTTCATGAGTTGATATTGTTAACTCTCAACGATTTGAGTGCACAAGCTGGTTGCTTAATTATTAAATTTGGGAGTAGAATAACATAGTTGGGCTTTTAGTTGGCTAAAAAAAGATCATCCTGAAATTTTGAACATAGGACTTCAAGCTCGAAATAAAACCAATTTTTGGTGTTAATAAAATCATTTAACGTTGTTTCAAAAAGCATTGTGGCTTTGAGAATCGATGAGCCGTTTTCAAAATGTTTAAACTTTGCTAAAAAAAACAACCCTGTATACAGCTATGATCTACAGCCAATTATTGTTCCAAGAGCTCAGAAGCCATCAAAGAGACTTTCTGGTCTAGCTCAAGCATATGTAAATACAGTACGTCTGCTGAAGCATATTATTGGCAGGAATACTTACTACAAATTAAGTAACATTGCATTAGGTGGTTCGGATAGTAGATTCAACCATTTAGGAATAAAACAGACTTAAGATTAGAAAAGATTCTGTTGACTGGAGAAGTGACTAGTGATATCAGTGAATACCCTGAGAGTTCAATAGCGTACCCACGGGGGTACCGTCATTTGGGGATGTCCTGAGATCTCTGCAGACCAGTATGGCCACATTGTGAGCAAACAAAGTATCAGGGGATGTCCTGAGATCTCTGCAGACCAGTGTGGCCACATTGTGAGCAAACAAAGTATCAGGGGATGTCCTGAGATCTCTGCAGACCAGTGTGGCCACATTGTGAGCAAACAAAGTATCAGGGGATGTCCTGAGATCTCTGCAGACCAGTGTGGCCACATTGTGAGCAAACAAAGTATCAGGTGATGTCCTGAGATCTCTGCAGACCAGTATGGCCACATTGTGAGCAAACAAAGTATCAGAGGATGTCCTGAGATCTCTGCAGACCAGTATGGACACATTGTGAGTAAACAAAGTATCAGACGATCAGAAATAGTCTCTATATCATTCATCGAAAGTATTCACTTCATATGAGTGGACTGTCTTCTATGGAGTGGCAGTGTGATATATTGATCTATATTCAATTATATGGTCAGTAGGATTAACCCTTCATTGCTCTTTCACCATTAGTGTAAAGGCCAGTTCTCACGTGTCATTTCCAATTATTTTTCATGAAAATGAAAACTAAAGGAATTTGTTCACATGTGTCATTGATCGTGATGATCATGATGAGGCTGATCAACTACACTTTCCTTTATTGAAATGGCACCGTGTAAAATAATCTCTATCTTAGGTTTGGGGAATATGTGTGCAGTTATCGCACCAATTGGAAGATACTCAAATTTCATTTGGAGCTGTCTGGCGTGTCCACTCATCAACATGGTTCGAAATGGGAGAACAATTATTGAAGATTAAATTCAACACAAGGTCGCAAGTGGTCGCAGTGTAACGTTGAATTTAAATAAATCTTTACATTCAAAGAAAAATTAATTCACTGGATTTTTCAATTAAAAGAAAAATGAATTCATTATTTCTTGTATATGTTATCATTATTCATTTTGGTTTTAGTTTGATTGAGAGAGAGTATTAATCAATTAATGTGTGCGTAAGTATATCAGGTGAGATCCTACCTGCTGCCGAAGATCCGGTGATACAGTAACCCAAGTAGGCCTACCTGGGGTTGTGATGGGATGATCTTGGTGGATTCTGATCAGACGCACATTTACGCAAGTTAGGATGAGATTGGGGTTATTTAAATTAGCGAAAGAGAGTGCAAAACACTAAGAGAAAGTGAGGAGTTGAGCCACGGTAGTGAGGCACGTCCACCTTTGAGGAAAACCCTTTGCGAACTAACAGGAAACGCGCGTAAAAGTACGAGAGAGCAATTGTTCCACCCTTACAAAACATAATTAATGAAAGAAAAGGCGGTAAACAGAAAAATGTGATAATTACATAAATTAATAATGAATGAATATAAGAAATATTTAATTAAGTAAACAATAATGAAATTGATACTAAAATAATAAAATATAAAGAAATAAATACTAAACAAATAGTGATAGTTAAATATAAACAAAGGTAGATCTCCTTTTCACTTTCAATGAACGCTTTAAATAATGATTCAGTCCAATGACATTGTTCTGACGTTCATTTTGTATTCAGTTTCAAAGTTTTATTGTAGGTATATTGATACAATACTTGTAAGCTGTGCTTACGAAAAATGTTTGAGGGCTAAAGCTAGCTACAGGGATATTTTTTAAATAATACATTTCCTCCTATACACTAAACAAAATGTGTGTAGACAGTCACCCTTCTGAAGGGGTCGCCCGGTGCCCCCCCCCCCTCATCGCACCCCGTAACGCCGCTATTTTCAAATGTCCAAACATTAAATATTTGACTACTAGTGTTGCCAGGTTCATCTTATGTGGCAGAGATAAGTTTTATTTCACTGCATAGATTGAAAACTTACTTAAGATCAAGTACGACACAACGGCCGGGGTTCAATCCTCGGTCCCGGCAAAGATTTATCTGATTACCAAACCCTTCCTTCACCTCTGACAAGACATCTTGTGAATGTGGGGAATGCCAGGCCTCCACCGTGGTTCGGATTCCACGTTAAACTGTAGGTCCTCCATTTCATCTCACAATCACCCTACCATTACACATTAGCGTAAGTGCGTATAACCCGAACGGGTAGTAAGACGCGGTGCTAATAATAATAATAATAATAATAATAATATTTTAACGTGAGAGCCCTTGTAGCATAGATAAACACATTAACATTGTAAACATATTACATTCGAGATATTAGTATGATTAGCCGTGCTTGATTATCATATATTCACACGGTCTAACAGGCAGCAGGGCGCTGTAAGACGTCTCAAGGATTGTCCAGCACTTGTTGCTGTCGAACTCGGAGGGCAACAGGCAGCAGGGCGCTGTAAGACGTCTCAAGGATTGTTGCTGTCGAACTCGGAGGGCAACAGGCAGCAGGGCGCTGTAAGACGTCTCAAGAATTGTCCAGCACTTGTTGCTGTCGAACTCGGAGGGCAACAGGCAGCAGGGCGCCATAAGACGCCTCAAGGATTGTTGCTGTCGAACTCGGAGGGCAACAGTTTTCACACACTTACTACACATGTCGTAGGACGCGCTCAAAAAACAAAGGTAACACTCTTATTCGGATCCTAATCTTCTTTTTTACTGACAAATTACAAATCCTAATCCTATTCTTAGAAAACATAACAGGCTATCTTTCCCACTTCCGTTTCATTTTCTCTCTCCGAGTCCAACCTTGTTTTGGGTCTCAGTTTGTCTTAAATTGTTACAGGAAATATAAATAATAACCGAATGTAACATTTTAGAGAATTTTAAAAACATCTTTTTTACATCCGATTAAGAGCTAAATGAATGTTTTGTTTACTGTGCTTCCCATCTCGACGACTGCCCGGGCTTCCCGCGTATTGACATTAATGGGGCAGGAGTAGGAAGCCATCATTACGTGCCCTCATTTGCGATGGGAGGGAGGAAGAGCCTATTTAATTCTAAAATCACCTCAATACACCAAACCTGTATTCGAACCCCGACCTCCTCGTTGTTTGTGAATCAGGCAATACTATACTGACATCACTATCCGTGTTTTTGGGTTATAAGTTTATTCTATATTGTATAATGATGTTGGGTTAAACCCACAAATGGCATTAAAAAACAAATTACAATTCAAAATTTGAAAATTTCATTTTTCAAATTCAGAATTTGAAATTTGTTCGGTTCCTCAAATTTCCAATATCTTTCATGATCTGAAGATTTGAGGGACCCGGTCCAAATTTCAGATAATACATAATTTGCTTAAACGCTGTATTTTATTTCTTCGATTGTCTTCTAAGTAGCCCCATGGCTTCTTTGGTGCTGACTGACAGCTCACAGCTGACTTCTGAGTCAAAATCTAGGTACATACCTAAATTTTGACTGTAAAACGTGACAGCTGCTAAACACATGTTTTTGCAGATCATCTGGCTTGGCGTAGGGATATATAATTTGGTCTGGCAGCTTTTTAAAACTGCCAGTCAGCACCAAAGAAGCCATGGTACATTGGCGACAAGAAGTTATTGTATATTATGACGTAAACAACGTATATGAAAAAGTTGGTAAATAAATAAAGTAGCTCATCCCTTATTTTCTATAGTCAGCACGTCAGTTTAACCTTTTAAATGATAACATATATTTATGAACAAAGTGGAAATAGTATGTTTATATTTCAACCTCTCGTTGAATCCTAACTAACTGACTGCCCTTAAGGAACTCAAAGCTCATGGCCGCCAAAATATTAGTTCACCCTTCAATCCCTAACATGACACACAAACTCTTTTAAATAGACAGACCTACATTTTCCCAACGACTTCCCTTGATGTCTCCTTTGTTCAGGTTTCCCAACTAAAGAGTTGTGTACACGCCTGCCCTCCCACGACCACCTCAGCCTGGAGGGTCGGGAATTCACGCACGCGAGCTATGAAGGTCTTGGTCAAGTAGCTTCCTCCACACTCCCGTTTGTTTGTCCCTTTTAGGACAACATATACTGTCTTGCTCGTTGAATTCATCAAATGAAGGTAATATTTGGAAACAACTTAGTTTCTTGCTATCCGCACCGTGATGCCTTAAAACAATATTCTTCAGGAGTGGTTGTCGCTTGTTTGAATGGGAATATACCGCCTGTTAGGGAATCATATTATATTCCGTTCACGATAGGTTTTTACCTGGATGACGGTTCGAAAATCATATGTTTAGGTTTTGGGTCGCCAACACTTGTAAAAGATCACTATTTTGTTATAAATGTAAATATCTCTAATTACCTGTTATATATTACATTTAAAATAACGTTAACTTAAGTTTTCTCATACTATTTCATTTTTTTAAATAATTTATTTCTATCCAACACTAAACAATATTTTAAACATAATTAAAATTACTTATTTTTCGTTTTGAAACGTTACTGATTCTGTGTAATATAGTGCACACATCAATACCTTTTAATACAGGCATCGTATTTACTTGGAAAAGAGAAAATACTTGTCATTTTTTACATACAATAAATGATTTTATGATTATTTTATCGTATTTTGAAATATTTTCATCAACTGCGTGTCTGCATCATTTGTAAACAACTTGTTTACCGTTATGTTCAATCATATGGTTTAAATTCGTCAGTCGCCATTTTGAAGCTATGTTCGTTAGAAGTTTTAGTGAAAGTGGTGTTAATATTTTTTTAAGTTGAATAAAACGATAAATAAACTTTGTGTTCGACCTAAAATAAATATATAAATAATATTGGCCTAAATTACTGTGGATAGCTATCACATTAATATATTACCATCTGTTCTCATTACAGTCATCAAAAGTGATAGATGTAGGCTGTTGGCGTAGTGATATATTAGGGACTACTTCTAGTAACATTTCGAGCTGTCATCCAGGTAAACTTAGCTCGTGAATGCCTTATAGTTATTTCTTGGACAAACACAGACACAAGAACTCGGCCTGTCTGTCAAGCTACTATCTAATGACCCGCTTCGGTGGCCGCATGGTCTAAGTCGCTACCCACGCGATAGACTTGACCGTCGAAGACGGGGAGATGATGAGTGTTTTATCCCAGACCGGGTGTACTGACAGTGTTTTTTTCCTAAATGGTTTTCCGCTATCCCTCCGAGCAAATGCTGGTATACTTCCTTCATATTCAACCTTCCTAATCCCTAACAAATTAGTGTAATTAGTACATAGGCGTACCACCCAGACAGGTAATAGTAAGACGCGGTGCTAGAGAACTATCCAATCAAAGATAAACTTGGACTCCTAAGGATTATTTTGAGGCCGAGACGCGAATCTCACGATGTCCACTATTTAATCATCCATCACTATTTTGCTTGTAAGGTTGGCACATCTGATTGCCACCACATGGCCCGACACTTTGGATATTATCACGTTATTACAGTTCACACCAGAGAAAAGTTACCATCTGTTTATGGATTGTGGGGAACTTGGTCAACAGAACATGTCAAACACATGTTCTATTATTAAAAGACCATAAACAGTTTAAGCTATTTTCAAATATTATTGCGTTTGTTGTTAGGTTGTCATGTTCTTATAACAGCTCCATACTTAATCCACCCTCACTAACTATCTCCACACTTCCCTATCCTTGCATACTCCCCTCACTTCAACAACATCCATACAACGGGTCATACATGCTCTTTTATTCTTAAAACGTTTAATGTTTCTCTTTCACACATTCGTGTACAACATTCATTAAACAAACATTTCTTAGATATAATATGAATTTTGATTCTTATGCTCGTTGGTGGACAGAGATGCTCCTCTTTCCACAATGCGTCTATTATTTCACTCAGTCCTCTGTGAGAGTAACTTGATATAACCCTGGTTGTTTCTCCTCAGTTCCCTGTAAGAGTAACTTCATATAACCCTGGTTGTATCTCCTCAGTCCCTTGTAAGAGTATCTTGATATAACCCTGGTTGTTTCTCCTCAGTCCCTTGTGAGAGTAACTTGATATAACCCTGGTTGTTTCTCCTCAGTCTCTTGTAAGAGTATCTTGATATAACCCTGGTTGTTTCTACTCAGTCCCGTGTAAGAGTAACTTCATATATCCCTGGTTGTTTCTCCTCAGTCCTCTGTAAGAGTAACTTGATATAACCCTGGTTGTTTCTACTCAGTCCCGTGTAAGAGTAACTTCATATAACCCTGGTTGTTTCTCCTCAGTCCCCTGTAAGAGTATCTTGATATAACCCTGGTTGTTTCTCCTCAGTCCCGTGTAAGAGTAACTTGATATAACCCTGGTTGTTTCTCCTCAGTCCCCTGTGAGAGTAACTTCATATAACCCTGGTTGTTTCTCCTCAGCCCCCTGTGAGAGTAACTTGATATAACCCTGGTTGATTCTCCTCAGTCCCCTGTGATAGTAACTTCATATAACCCTGGTTGTTTCTCCTCAGTCTTTGTGAGAGTAACTTCATATAACCCTGGTTGTTTCTCCTCAGTCTTTGTAAGAGTAACTTCATATAACCCTGGTAGTTTCTCCTCAGTCCCCTGTGAGAGTAACTTCATATAACCCTGGTTGTTTCTCCTTGGTTCCCTGTAAGAGTAACTTGATATAACC
>CABEEJ010006969.1:17715-34952 GCA_901482245.1 Timema douglasi | reverse complement strand
ATAGTGTAATCAGTCAAGGTAAGACTGCTACCTTGCTTGGTTCCACTATGGTGTAGCTTATAAGATAGGGTCATAGTGTAATCAGTTCACATTCAGTCGACCTCAAAGACTACACGACTTGTGTCGAAACATCGACCAGAACAAACCGGGCAGAGTACCAGATCACTCACCCAGCCTCCGTTGCCGACTATCCAGGGTGCCAGCTCCTCCTCCAAGGTCTCCCCTATGGCCTCGAGTAGTGTTTGGAGGTACTCAGGGTGACCCTGCCTGACACAGTCGACACCCAGTCCTCCCGCCACGGCAAACAGAGACACCACCTAGTGCCGACAGACACTAATGTTAGTGCCCTCATATCACTTGTAGGGAGGTTACACCATAAAAAACATAATATGTTGTATTTATAGCACAAACTTCATGAAAATATTTTAATTTATGTTTTATTTAATAGTTAAAATTATATAAGAATCTTACCGGTACATAAAATGTATAATTTTTTTTTCTTATTTAAAGTTAAATAAAATAAAGAACTTATTACCAAACAGATAAAAAAATGAATAGATAATTGTTTTATTTATTGTATAAAATTTGAACTTGGTACACTATGCATAAAATAATTTAGTTAAGTGTTTTATCTACTGTCTAAAATTAAATAAGTAGATTATTCACAACACATAAAATATTATAATTATTATTTTATTTTATGTTTAAAATTAAATAAGGAACTCAATACACACCCCATAAAATATTCTAAGTATTGTTTTGTTTTATGTTTAAAATTAAGCAAGTTTTAGTACGGAGTGCATAAAATATTCTAAGTATTGTTTTGTTTTATGTTTAAAATTAAACAAATTTTAGTACGCCACTATAAAATATTCTAAGTATGGTTTTGTTTTATGTTTAAAATTAAGAAAGTTTTAGTACGGAGTGCATAAAATATTCTAAGTATTGTTTTGTTTTATGTTTAAAGTTAAGCAAGTTTTAGTACGCAGTGCATAAAATATTCTAAGTATTGTTTTGTTTTATGTTTAAAATTAAGCAAGATTTAGTATGCAGTGCATAAAATATTCTAAGTATTGTTTTGTTTTATGATTAAAATTAAGCAAGTTTTAGTACGCAGTGCATAAGATATTCTAAGTATTGTTTTGTTTTACGATTAAAATTAAGCAAGTTTTAGTACGCAGTGCATAAAATATTCTAAGTATTGTTTTGTTTTATGTTTAAAATTAAGCAAGTTTTAGTAAGCAGTGCATAAAATATTCTAAGTATTGTTTTGTTTTATGTTTAAAGTTAAGCAAGTTTTAGTAAGCAGTACATAAAATATTCTAATTAATATTTTGTTTTATGAATATGTCTAAAACTAAACTTTAGTCTTATATTGTTTTTAAAAATAATTGTGTTTGATAAAAAGTGTAACTATATGCCACTGAGCAAGAGCAAATTGAGTCATCCCATGAGATGTATTGTAGATACCTTGCCCCAGGTGACGTCACATTTGAACAACTCTCGGCCCACCGCGGCCAGCATCAGCCCCACCGCCTTCTCAGAGGAGAGGTTCGGGGAGGGCGAGGCCTGTCGAGATACTGTCGAGTACAGCTTGGGGTGCATCCTCTCCAGCTCCTTGCCGATACTGGCCAGTTCAGGGAACACCTCCCGGACCACGTGACCCCCGGGCAGGCTCGCCGCCGTGCGTCAGGCGCTGCAGACCACACTTCCGGTTGAACACTCCCGAGCGCTTCAGACGATTTCTCACGTACTGGCCACAGAGCAGCTTACCTTGTTCCACGATCTCCTGCAACCACCGGGGTCAAGAGAGGGTCACAGGACTGTAGCAGTCAGAGAGTCACGACACATTCACAGGACTGTAGCAGTCAGAGAGTCCCAACACATTCACAGGACTGTAGCAGTCAGAGAATCACGACACATTCACAGGACTGTAGCAGTCAGAGTCACGACACATTCACAATACTATAGCAGTCAGGGAGTCACGACACAGTCACAGGACTGTAGCAGTCAGAGAGTCACGATACAGTCACAGGACTGTAGCAGTCAGGGAGTCACGATACAGTCACAGGACTGTAGCAGTCAGGGAGTCACGACACAGTCACAGGACTATAGCAGTCAGGGAGTCACGACACAGTAATAGGTACTATAGCAGTCAGAAAGTCACGACACATTCACAGGACTATAGCAGTCAGAAAGTCACGACACAGTCACAGGACTATAGCAGTCAGAAAGTCACGACACAGTCACAGGACTATAGCAGTCAGGGAGTCACGACACATTCACAGGACTATAGCAGTCAGGAAGTCACGACACATTCACAGGACTATGGCAGTCAGAAAGTCACAACACAGTCACAGGACTATAGCAGTCAGGGAGTCACGACACAGTCATAGGACTATAGCAGTCAGGGAGTCACGACACAGTCACAGGACTGTAGCAGTCAGAGAGTCACGACACAGTCACAGGACTGTAGCAGTCAGGGAGTCACGACTCAGTCACATGACTATAGCAGTCAGGGAGTCACGACACAATCACAGGTACTATAGCAGTCAGGGAGTCACGACACATTCACAGGACTATAGCAGTCAGGGAGTCACGACACATTCACAGGACTATAGCAGTCAGAAAGTCACGACACATTCACAGGACTGTAGCTGTCAGGGAGTCACGACACATTCACAGGACTATAGCAGTCAGTCACTACACATTCACAGGACTATAGCAGTCAGAGAGTCACAACACATTCATAGGACTATAGCAGTCAGAGAGTCACGACAGTCACAGGACTATAGCAGTCAGAGAGTCACGACACAGTCACAGGACTGTAGCAGTCAGAGAGTCACGACACAGTTACGGGACTATAGCAGTCAGGGAGTCACGACACATTCACAGGACTATAGCAGTCAGTCACGACACATTCACAGGACTATAGCAGTCAGAGAGTCACGACACATTCACAGGACTATAACAGTCAGAGAGTCACGACACATTCATAGGACTATAGCAGTCAGGGAGTCACGACACATTCACAGGACTATAGCAGTCAGGGAGTCACGACACATTCACAGGACTATAGCAGTCAGGGAGTCACGACACATTCACAGGACTATAGCAGTCAGGAAGTCACGGGACTATGGCAGTCAGAAAGTCACGACACAGTCACAGGACTATAGCAGTCAGGGAGTCACGACACAGTCATAGGACTATAGCAGTCAGGGAGTCACGACACAGTCACAGTACTGTAGCAGTCAGAGAGTCACGACACAGTCACAGGACTGTAGCACTCAGGGAGTCACGACACATTCACAGTACTGTAGCAGTCAGTAGAGTCACGACACAGTCACAGTACTGTAGCAGTCAGAGAGTCACGACACAGTCACAGTACTGTAGCAGTCAGAGAGTCACGACACATTCACAGGACCATAGCAGTCAGGGAGTCACGACACATTCACAGGACCATATAGCGCACCTGCGTGGGAACGGGCTGCGTCCGCCAGCCGATGGTGTTGGACAGTTTCCTCGAGACGGCGTCGCTGACGTTGCTGAAACGCCGCCGCGCGGAGGTGGTGGCCGAGCCGACCTCGGAGGCGGCGCCGTTGCCGCTCCCGGCCAACCCCAGGAGGTTGGAGTGTAGCGCGGCGGGGAAGCTGAACTTGCGTCGCTGCTGGAGGGGGTAGGAGGGAAGCGGAGGGAGGTCGGACGCCATGGAGGGGGGCGGCAGGCCGCGGGCATCACAGCTGCTGCTGCGCTGGAACAGCCTGAAACAGTGGCACGGGGGTCGTTAGTGACGTGATCCTAGTACAAGGGTCGTTAGTGACGTGATCCTAGTGCAAGGGTCGTTAGCGACGTGATCCTAGTGCAACGGTCGTTAGCGACGTGATCATAGTGCAAGGGTCGTTAGTGACGTGATCCTAGTGCAAGGGTCGTTAGCGACGTGATCTTAGTGCAAGGCTCGTTAGTGACGTGATCCTAGTGCAAGGGTCGTTAGTGACGTGATCTTAGTGCAAGGCTCGTTAGTGACGTGATCATAGTGCAAGGGTCGTTAGTGACGTGATCCTAGTGCAAGGGTCGTTAGCGACGTGATCTTAGTGCAAGGGTCGTTAGTGACGTGATCTTAGTGCAAGGGTCGTTAGTGACGTGATCTTAGTGCAAGGGTCGTTAGTGACGTGATCCTAGTGCAAGGGTCGTTAGCGACGTTATCTTAGTGCAAGGCTCGTTAGTGACGTGATCCTAGTGCAAGGCTCGTTAGTGACGTGATCCTAGTGCAAGGGTTGTTAGTGACGTGATCTTAGTGCAAGGGTCGGAGAGAGGGTTGTCAAAATCCCAGTGCAGACGACATTTCTTGTACAAAATCTGTTTTGCAATATTTTGTACCTTGCCGGAAACACATCACGTTTTATATCGGCCATTTTATTGTACATTTTTGTTGCAAATATAGATAGCCTCGTCTTCTAGACGCTTACTTTATTAATTGATGATTAATAAATAATTACGGTACTTAATGTAAATTGCTATAAAATAAAATTAAATGAGATACAACTTCAAATAAAGAGTTTTTCGAACATTCACTAATTTAGAAACGTCAAGGATAGGTTAGCTATTCTGGGTTATGTTAAACTCTATATAATAAAATATGTTAGCGTTATTAGGATTCGTTATGTTGTCTAAACTGTATTTGTATTTCAGAGCCATTGTTTGTGAGTAGAGTTTTCTGTAACAATGTGCGATAGTTTGAAAGAACAATCAGATGTTTCGACAGGACGCAAGTAGGCCTAAAATATTAGAAGAGAATCGAAGGGTTAATGAATACATTTCTTCCATAACAGAGAGGTTAGTGCATTTCAGGTCATTTACAGTCGATTAGGTCACGTCCTTACTAATAATACAAATTATTCTTAAACATATTCACACATAAAAATGTTATGTACAGTATCAGAATGTACGGTGTCATTTAAACACGTTTACATTACGTAGGCCTAGTCAATTAAAGAAGACGTTTGATGAAGTCAATGTTAATTTAAATTAAGTAATTATGTTTTTACTTTTTATCGACCCACCCCCCGGAGAGAGAAGTATTGTGTTTGTCAAAATAATCGAACTATATATAAATGTCGACGTTTCATGACCTTGTGAAACAGAAAATAGGTTTTAGCAATGCCGTTCGTTTCTGTCTGTCTGTCTGCATCTTGACCTAAAGCCGAACCTATTTTACCAATCAGGCTGAGACTTTATATCTGGGGGTTTCATAAGGTTCCCTGGATGAATTTTTGGAATAATATATCTAACCCTAAAATTAGGAGTACAGTAGTCCCATGGCTTGTTTGGTGCTGACTGACAGCTAACGGCTTTGAAAAGTTACCAGACCAAATTATGTATTCCTACGCCGAACCATTTGATCTGCAAAAACATGTGTTTCGCAGCTGTCACTTCTGACAGTCAATATTTAGGAATATACCTAAATGTTGACTGTCAGAAGTCAGCTGTAATCTGTCAGTCAGCACCAAAGAAGCCATGGGGCTACTATTGTTTACTGAAGGGCAAAAATAGATAAATTCTATTTTCTCTAAATCCTCTAGAACGAATTTAATTAAATTTTGTACCTAGGCACTGTAAAACATTAAAAACCAAATGGAAACTCTCATTTTCCCATGAAAATTACTTTAAGGGTAATTTAGAAAAGTTGAAATTTCCAATTTTGATGTATCTCCGTAGCTATTTGAGATATGAATTAACTTATTTTAGTAAAGTTGCTATAGGCACTACTATTAAAAATATAAAGTATTTTATCTGGAATATATTTTTATAAAATCAATAGCTTCTGAGCTATTGGCGAACATATACAGGGTGTTCGAAAACACAACGCACAAACTGCATATATAGTTTGTTTGAACCCAAAGTAATACAAAATCCCTGCACACTTACATCCGGTAAACTATGCAAATACCATTGACTTGCGTTAAAAATCTCGGCGTGCAGCGCCGGGAGAGCAAAGCTGTTCAAGCATGCATGTACAACAGGGTTGTATAGGAGCTAGGCGCGTGGCACTGCACACCTCGACCTCTTGGAGCACGGCAGTAGAACATACCCCAGTTAATAGTAAACAACACACCAGTCCATCTAGAGATGGGAATACTTTCTGAGTGTCGTCATTAACGGTCCTACATCACAGAAAGTGCTTGTCATTATTACATGTGCAGTGACGTGCGCCTAACTCCTATGCAACTTGTTGTATAAGCATGCTTGAACAGTTTTGCTCTCCCGGCGGTGTACGCCGAAACTTTGAACACAATTTAAAGGTATTACCATAGTTTTCCGGATGTAAATGTACAAGGATTTTGTATTACTTTTGGTTCAAACCAGATATATGTACAGTTTGGGCCATGAGTTTCTGATCACCCTGTGTATATATATATATATATATATACGGATCACTATAAAATATTAAATTGATTGTTATGATCTTTGGTGGACAGATATGTTGCGCTTTTCTCAATGTTTTTATAACATTGAATATTATTTCATTTACGCTAATTGATAATGTGTTTCGATAACAATGTATATTATTTAGTTTCACAAATCTTATAATATTTTTTGTAAATGTCTCTTTTTTTAAGAGAAATGCGAGAGAAAATATTTGCGGTGTACCGTACCATTTTTGGTTTGTTTTGTTTACACAGTCGAACAAAAAATGAGAATGGCATTCAATTGTTTTGGTAATACTTGCTGAGCAAAATAATGAGGGTTAAATGAATCATTATGTATCCCCCAATCCCCTTAGTTAGAAAGTCCATTATCTTTTTTTTGTTTAGCTAGTTCGCGTAAAACACCACAGATAGTCAAACAATGTAGATAAATACTGGTGTCGTCGTGAAGGTTATTCCAACACTGTATCGCAACCAACATAACCTGTCGCGGCCTACGGACAACAATGATAACAAGGCTGACTTGTGACGAATAGCGATAAGTTGTCAACAAGAGTAAACAAAATACATTGTTTATCCGTAGGGAGTGTACCAGTGGATGAAGGATGAAATAAAAATAGAAAGTTAATAGCAACTTAACTAATAAAACGAAGAAGTTTCCTGCTTGCTAAAACACAATAACAAATAACTCATTCAAAGTTATTTCTGACCGTGGTGAACCTCCGATTACATAGCTCTATGAATTGTTGAGTTTATATCTCGCTTCCCCTGTAGAGTATTTATTCACAACACATTGTTGACTTGTGTAGTGTTTACATACTTTTATATGGGCTACATTAGCTACACAATTCACTTTAAACTACATTATTATTGAAGTTTTACGGCGCGTCGACACAAAAAGGTCATAAATAAATCGCCGGAAACTTAGTGTACAGTCTAATTTTAATAAGAAGAGCCTTTTAGAAAATACAAACATATTTTATTGCGGTCAACATTGATAACATTTTACAATATTATTAGTGTTATCGCCCGCCTCGGTGTCGTAGTTGGCTAACGCGCTGGTTTCGTGTTGAGCTAGACTGCCGAGGACGAGGAGATTGAGGTTCGAATCTCGGTCGGGTGAATTGGGGTGGTTTTTTCTCATTTGTTTTCTTACCCTCCCTCTTCACCTCCTCTAAATTCAACCTTCACAATTCCTAACCCATTAGCGTGATTAGTACTTAAAGCGTATAACCCTAACGGGTAGTAAGACACGGCGCTAAATAATAATAAAACAATGTTATTTTATAGATATTGATTATATATCAAAAGTGATCACATAGCTTAACGTATGAATACGTGAAAGTACATTTAGTAGCTTTTATAACTATTAGAAAGGGAAATTAAAATTGGAGTCTATTTTTCAAATACGTCTCTTGTTCGATTTTTAACATTAAATGTTGAAAAAAAAAACCTTTGCTGACTTTGGTTTGAAAGTTCAGAGCTGTACACCAAACATTGTTGGGGAAGTGTCAATATTCTCATTGTTGTATGAGCAATTCTAACTTATTCTTAGAATTTTTCTTATCAAAACTCAAAAACTTCACTAAATCAGTATTGTTGGTATAACAAAGAAAAGAGTTTACCAACAATATTTATTTTATATTCTAATAACTTCTATATATGATATTCCCTCCTCCTTTCCCCAAATATACATTTCTGGTTGCGCCACTGAGACTAAACACCCAACCCTGACGCTAGGAATAATGTCATCGCAAGTAGAGAGAACAGCGCCAATGCAGATATAATTTTTCCAGAGTTTTCTGGACCTTCTAGACACATTGACCACTCAACCAGGCCATCAAGATCAGTATCAATATTATTATCAACATACCAGATATCGAGAGTCTTGCAAAAGGACAACAAACCCGTGTCAAAGATAACCGCACATAATCTTTTGACTACGAAATTGTCTCGAGCGTCACCGACCGACATACTGCCGCTAGTCTGGTACTACCACCGGCGTGGCGCTCGACTCTCACTTGTTTCTGTGACGTCAGTGGTCCTCCAGGTACTCGCCTGGTGGCCGACCGGACTACTACCAAGGACGATTACCACACCATACCACAGAACAAACTCTCATAGACGTAGCATCAATTTAAACGTGTTTTCTTGGGGGAGTGGGGGCTGATTATTCTACTTTTTGCCAAAAGTGCCAGTCCAATTTTTATAAGAAGGGTATTTTAGAAAATACAATCTATTTGCGCTCAACATTGATAACATTACTACATTATTAGTGTTATTGCATCACCATCATCATCAACAACTGTTTCCAGCTTGTGGCCAGGTCTGTTTAGTAAAATGCCTCCATCTCCCTTTGTCCTCCCACCATTATTCCTCCTGTAATCTCCTCCTCTCACTTACACACTTGCTGCTATCTGTTCCTCCCATCTCTTCCTTGGTCTCCCTTGCGGTCTCTTCCCTTTACATACTTCATATCCATTAATCTTCTTGGAATCCTTTCCCCTTCCAGCCTCATTACATGTCCATACCATCTCAGTCTTGCTTCCTCCACTATCTCATGTACTCCAACATCCTCATTACATGTCCATACCATCTCAGTCTTGCTTCCTCTACTATCTCATGTACTCCAACATCCTCATTACATGCCCATACCATCTCAGTCTTGCTTCCTCTACTATCTCATGTACTCCAACATCCTCATTACATGACCATACCATCTCAGTCTCTCTTCCTCTACTATCTCATGTACTCCAACTCTAGACCTTACATCTTCATTCCTAATCCTATCTCTTCTGGTGACAGCTAAAATGCTCCTCAAATACTTCATTCCCATTTCCTCCCCTTTCCTCGTTTCTCTTACATCCAATGTCCAAGTTTTCGTTGCATACGTTACTATGGGTGTGAATTATATACAACACTTCCTTACACTTCAGGTACACTTATCTTCTCCCTGCAGGCCTCTTACTCACCTGTAGAAAACCTCTCCCTGCTGCCCTCGTCTCACTATATCTCCTCTGCTGCCCCCTTTAGCCTCAATCACACTACCCAGATACTTCATGCTCTTTGCTTCTTTCAACTCTACTTCATCCAGTTCTATCATCTTTCTTGTCCTTGTTCTCTGCCTTGTCTTCACTTCACTTCACTTTTCGCCATACTAAACTTCATTCCTCACTTTTACACCTCCTCATTCCATTCCTGCAGCTGTTCCTGTAGTGTTATTGCGCTGTTATTGATAATGCCTATCAAATGTGACAGCTGCAGACAACAGGACTTGACGTATGAAACCTTTCTCGCTGTTCCCATGAATATCGGAAGGTATAAGAAACTGACCAAAGTGAAGAATATGATCACTCTAGTGCCACGTTCAACCACCAAGCTCTGTAGTCGATACGTGAGTGTGAGAAGAAAGTTGGAATAGCAGTTATTAGTTATTTTTATAGCTCATTTGATAATGTTTCTGGTGTTAGTTAGTTGGGTTGAATTAAAATGAAACGGATACGTGTTTAAAACTTGACTTAGATCGTACATTTGTTTATTTTTTTCTTTTCAAAAATAAAAAATCAAGGGAAAAATTTTACGTGAAAAAGTTATGTATTTAACATTTCTATTGCCTCCACATTCATGTAAATACGTGAATAATTTGGATGGGTTGTAGGGCACGGTGTTTAGAGGTAGTGGGGGATGAAATGGGGTAATTGAAACGAAGAAGTGCTAAAAACAAACCAATTTCCGCCATTTAAAAACAAATTATGGAAGCGTTGCAGTTTATCCTGTTGTGCGACCCTAGTGACCATTCCGAGACCACGTCGCTCTTAACCCCTTTTTTCCTCGAGCCCCTCCCTCGCGCGGTCCGCTGGGCGGGCCACCGTCCTCCTCAAGGCCCGTCCACTAAGTTACAAACACTCTAAGAGATCGCGCCAGGACGAAGGGCTCGATCAAGCTAAAAACAATAAGCAATAAAAGGAAAAAAAACTTATTCAAATGTAAAAACATTTAATAATGATGCAATAATCGTAGTCTTAGATTAAGCATAAGAAGGTTAACATAGACATGATAGGATAAGTTAGANCTTTTTTTATCTAGTTAATTTTTTCTTAGCGCTCAGAACCATTCGGGCTGCCACTCCCCATGACCCCCACTCCAACACCATTCCTGTATCGTCGCAGCAAGGGAGGTAGAGGCCGAAAGGCCAGGGGAGAACATTACCGTATATTCAAGGCCCTCCTCACCCCGACACCGTTTCTATATCCATCCACGTCATCCTCCCCTGTTCCCCAGAAACCCCTTCCCACGCAACCCGCCTACCAATTACGACCCCTCTCTCTTCCTCCTCCGTATCATCTTGCCGACTACCACTCTCTGACCCATTCAGACCCCAGAAGGACGCATATTAAATGCCTCTCCAATAAGAAGCTGCAGCAGCGACTTCTAGACCTAGGTCTAGACGACGCACCTCCCCGAAGCCAGAAGAACAAAGAGCGAACAACAATCCTAATATCAACTATACGTCTATGACCACTCCCACGTTCCTTCCACGTAATCTCGTCAGATAGCAGCACCTGACGAGAGATCACGTTGGATGTTTTTGTTAGCCGAGCCGGAGGAGTCAGTCGTGCTTGGTTTAGTGACGCTGAAGCCCTCACTTCACTTTTATTGAGTCTGTACCGGCTGTTTTATTTATTTATTTTTATTTGAACACCTCATGTGTGCCCGTATGCAGCCCGTTTCCCAAGTTTTATAGCTACGACTTGAGATTACCATAATCTTATTCCTAACTTGTTTGCGTGTTTCGCGATTGTCACGAGTAAAATATGTACAGTACACAAAGGGAGTTTAAAAACTATTTTTTCACGAAGATAATAAAGTTTATGATATAAAAAAAAGTCTAACACAAATTAAATAATGTTTAATCAGCGTAAATTAGCTAATAGAATTCAAAACGAAGACTTTGTATATGAAATACAAAGAAGCAGAGCTTGAAGAATTTTAAAACTGTTTCTGAAAACACACGAAACAAAATAAACGACAATAAAAAGAAAAGGTGGATATATAACTTGATCTTATAAGAATATTACCCGCCTCGGTGGTGTAGTTAGCTAACGCGCTAGTCGTGTTGAGCTCGACTGCTGAGGACGGGGAGATAAAGGTTCGAATCTTGGTCGTGTGAACTGGGAGTGGCTTTTCCTAAATGGTTTTCTACTCTCCCTCCACGCAAATGCGGGTTCACTTCCTTTAATTAAACCTTCCCAATCCCTAATACATTAGCATAATTATTACTTAAAGCGTATAACCCGATCGGTTAGTAAGACGCGGTTCTAAATAATAATAATAATAATATAAGAATATTCCTTTAAAAACTAATAAATATGTAAGGAAACTCCTATAGTGGGCCATTTATGTTTATATTACCTCATATTCGTTCTAAGTGAAAGATATTCCAGAATAAATCGGTTCACTAGTACAAACATTCATTCGAAGGACACGTTGAACGCCTGCCCATAGCTGTGATGACACCCGCATGTCGTACATCGTGGGATGGTTGCATATCTGATCTAATATCAGGGGCTTCATACGTGTAAGAATCCGTGTGATAAGGAAAATGACGTATCATTATTATTGTTATTATTGTTATTTAAGGAACTCCTTTATCATTAATTTGCTCAGTACATATTCTACCTCAAATATTTATGCTTACGTTTTGCTAAAATAAGCTAGTTGCTTATTTATTTTTACTAGTATTATATTGGTGACCTAGTGGTCTAGGGGTAAGGTGTCAGACTTCTATGCTGGCGGCCGGGGTTCAATCCTCGGTCCCGGCACAGATTTATCTGATTACCAAACCCTTCCTTCACCTCTGACAAGACGTGTATTAATCACAACTTGTGAATGTGAGGAATGCCAGGCCTCCACCGTGGTTCGGATTCCACGTTAAACTGTAGTTCCTCCATTTCATCTCACAATCACCCTACCATTACACATTAGCGTAAGTGCATATAACCCGAACGGGTAGTAAGACACGGTGATAATAATAATAATAACTAGTACTATTATAGTCATGTATTTATTTTTAGTAACTATTAATTATCTGTATGTATCAATATTTAGTTATGATTGTTAGAGAGAGTGGGAATATATTTAGTAAAATAAAAACAGCCCAAGTACAGTCGAATTTGATTCGAACCCCCGACCTTCTAATCACCAACAAACGATACTAAATGAACCGGACATTTAACTCGCGTGTCCAAAGATGTGGACCATAAATAAGCTTGTTATGGTATCAGTTCGTCATAAGATGATTGGTTTTTTTGCTCTGTGAAAAAATGAAACAAAACATTGAAAAAATTGTTCTTGAAATATCTCGGCGCTGCTCAAGATGAATAACTGAACCGAGCGTCCCCTCCTGGCGAGAAGATAACAGGCATAACAGAAGACAGAACTGGGCAGGCGAGAATAACAGAGCCACGTCATCTCTACCACTGCCAGCACAGATAACAGGCATAACAGAAGACAGAACTGGGCAGGCGAGAATAACAGAGCCAAGTCATCTCTACCAGCGCTAGCACAGATAACAGGCATAACAGAAGACAGAACTGGGCAGGCGAGAATAACAGAGCCAAGTCATCTCTACCAGCGCTAGCACAGCTTTCTCTCAATTCTCATTTATTTAACGTGTTTAACGTCCACTTACTGAACCGACTGATTATATAAGAACGTGACTTACAGACTAATTTATATACAGAACAGACACAGCATCTAACCCCCCGGCCGTTAATTCATCACTGTTAAAAGGGGAAACCCATATTTCCCTAATGATATATTTTTCGGCCATGCCGGGAATCGAACCCGGGACTCATAGCTTGGTAGAAAGACACACTACCGACTGAGCTTAGGTGTTGGACCACAAACATATTTAACAGAAAACGATTTTTTTTAAAAAATTTCGCGACCCCCCGGAGCGAGAAAATAGTGTGATTTTCAACAAAATTAAATTGGAGATTTTGACGTATGTCGGCGACCTCATGGAGCTTGAAAAAGGTTTTTTTTTTTGCGATCCCATCTGTCTGTCTGTCTGTCTGAATATCACCCTAGAGCTGAAACCATTTTACAGCTAGGGTTTAAACTTGGTATCTAGGGTTTTCATAAGGTTCCCGCTCGGATTTTTTGGAAATAGATATTGTTTGGTAGGAAGTGGACTATATGTATATATTATTTTAACCACGGAATATATAGATAGCGCGACACATGAGAACCAATTGCCAAAAACGAAACTGGCCTACCCGCGACCGGAAATACGTACGACGAGAGTAAAAATGTTAAAAATGCGCACAAGAGACGCCAAACCAAGTTTCTTGGCGCCAAAACAACACAGTAAGCATAGTTCAAAATAAAACAATATACACATACACACGCCCCAAACATCCCGCCCCCCTTGAAATACTCGTATTTAAATTAGTTTGAAGGGAGGGGAGACAACTTCACCACTGGTCTGACGAGGACATCTTGAGCAGTACGGACTTGAACTGTGCCATCGGGACCAGGGAATGTTTTCGCCACACGACCAACGTAGTGGAGGCAGGTTTGGTTCCTTGATGAGGACTAGGACCCCTTCCTGAAGGTTGTCTTGTGGACGACTCCACTTGGCTTTGGGCTGGAGTTGATGGAGGTAGTCTTGATGCCAACGCTTCCAGAAAGACTGGTGGCTTTGCTGAAGCAGGCTCCATCTCGTCAGACGATTGACTGGAGTGGTGGTGACATCAGACTCTGTGGTGGTCCCAAGGTTAAGAAGTGACTTGGGGTCAGTGATGACACATAGCTGGGATCTGCTGATAATGCACAAAATGGTCGTTAATGGATAGTAACTTCAATTTGTACCAAGACAGTGTACAGCTCTTCTGAGAGCCAATAGTTTTGAGGAGCAATGACTTGACTGATCGTATCCCTGCTTCCCAAAGTCCTCCAAAATGTGGAGTTTCGGCCGGGATTAAAGTTGCCAGGTGATGTTATGGTCAACGAGCTGCCTACTAAAAACTTCATTGTTGCCAGAATCTGTGAGAAACCTTTGAAGAGTGGAGAGTTGTCTATTAGCACCAACAAAATTAGTTCCGCAGTCACTGAACATATCTGAACAATATCCTCGACGTGGGATAAAACGACGAAATGCCGCCAGAAAGGCTTCAGTTGATAAGTCTGACGCCAGTTCTAGGTGAGGAGCCTTCGTGGAGAAGCAGACAAACAGGCAGATATAGGCCAAACAGGTTCTAGGTTTGCGTACTCGAGCCATTTGTGATTGTGAATGGACCTCCATAGTCGACACCTGTCTTCAGAAAGGGTTTGGCTTGACAAACACGAGCTGCCGGGAGACTTCCCAAGGCTGGTCTCGATAAGGTTGGACGAAACTTGAAACATTCTAGACATTTTCGTGGCCGCATTCTGATATGTTGGCGTGCATCAATGATCCAGAACTCAGGCTGAAGTAAGGATTGCAAGTTGTATGGTCCTGGATGGAGATGATCAACGTGTAGTTGGTCAATTATAAGTTCCACGAGAGTAGGGTAGAATGGGGCTACGGTGGGAATGCGAGAGGTGATCAACTAAATAATTAGTACCGAAATGTACAGCCAGTTTTAACTAGCAACGAAATGTACAGTCAGTTTTAATACAACTCAGATTTGTTGAGCCAAACTAATGGCCGATCTCGCTTGGAGACGAACATTTTCCGGGAGATTTCCTGCAGTGGCGGTTTGCGACCTACTAAGTAAGTCAAGGAGCTGGTCTGGGGGAGTAGGGTGCCTAGAGCCCACTACATATTCACACATAAATATATCAAATAGCGGGTTGAGAGCAGGTAAGGTGGGGGTGGGGGGTGGTGGTAAGGTATTTAGAAAATACCGACCTTAAAATTATTTTAATTATCTAAATGACGACATACTGAAAACAAAATCCAATAAATAATTATAATTAGAGTTGGAAAATTTCCTGTAAAATGTTATATAATTAAATCAGCGTGGAAGAGAATGTATTCATAAAGGTTTTCATTAAAGTATTGAAGTATTACCATTTCTGGTCTTCATCAGACCCGACGTCAGTGCCACATTCAACCACCAAGCGCTGTAGTAGAGACGCGAGTGTTAGAATAGAACTGTAATATCTGTTATCACTTTATTGTAATTGATTTGATAATTTCTAGTCCCAAAAGAAATTAAACTGAAGAAGACATTTCAAAAGCTGAGAGCTACCTCCATCGCATTCCATCCTTTTAAATAGGAGAATTTGTTTCCAGAAAAAAACTAACCAAAATGTTTCCAAAAAGGTAAATTTTCTATCTCATTTCTCGAACCACTTCGATGGTCTAAGTCGTTACCTTCACGTACACTGGACCACCGATGACGGGGAGATCGAGGTTCGAAGCCCAGTTGGGTTTACTGAGGGTGGTTTTTCCAAAATGGTTTTCCACACAAACGTGGGTACATTTCCTATAACCTTACTAATCCCTAAAACCATTAATACAATTAATATATAAACGTATTATCCGGACGGGTAGTAAGACGCAGTGCTAAAAAAAATCTATTTCTTGCTATCACGTCAGTAGTACGTGTAGGAGGAGTAAGGGGGGAATTAATCTGATACACAGAACATTCATTCGTATTTATGGATTAACAGAAGTGGATTTACACTATAGGCCCACTAGGCACGGGCGTAGGGCCGGCACATTTTGGATAACATTATTTTAATTTTGATATTTTGTTTTTAATAATTAGGTTTATGGCGTGTGCTTACCTGATTTTTTTTCGTAGAAATTTTCTCTCGAATACTAACATCCGCCCCCCCCTTTCCTCCCCCCACCACCACACACACAACTCTTTCCTCTGAGGCCACTTAAAACCCATTAAATGTTTTTTTTTGGAGGGGGGACATATTATAATTGTGCCTGGGGGTGGAAAAATTTTAAATCCTCCACGGTAGGATTAATATATACTTAACGGTATAATCCCGATCGAAAAAAAAATGGTTGGTTTTTTAAATTCAAAGTATCACTGTAAACCTACCACCTTTAGTGAATGGTACTTTACCTCATGAAGGGGTCTATATTTTCATGCCACGTTGTGTACTGTATTACAATCAACTGTACTACTCTTTTATACCCTACGTCTGTGCTAATGTGACAGTTATCGTTGTTATTTCACTCGGTGGTTCGGGTAAATCAAAATATTTATATCTGCTCTGTACCCCATTCCCCCACGGGGGGTAGAAGTACACACACACAGACACATATTCTCTCTCTCTGCCCCTCTACAAAGCTCCCAAAATGACCAACATTTATTTTTCTTAGAATAAATATTCTCGCAGTTATTTTCTCAAGAAAACTTGGAGTGATGTTTATTTGTTAAGTTTGAGTTCGCGCGACGCAAAGGGAGCTAGGCCTGGGGGCTACTTTTCTATGCGCAGTAATTAAAAGTGCGCTTCATAAACAGAGCACACGACTTACAAACTACAATCGGTTATAGCCTCGGGAATTATCTTGTTTCACGGTTCGGAAAGTTAATATTACATCTACTTTCCTTCACGAAACTACACGCCGTAGGGTGACCTGGCGGTCTAGGGGTAAGGTGTCAAACTTCTGTGCTGGGGGTCCGGGGTTCAATCCTCGGTCTCGGCAAAGATTTATCTGATTACCAAACCCCTCCCTCACCTCTGACCAGACATCTTGTGAATGTGGGGAATACCAGGCCTCCACCGTGGTTCGGATTCCACGTTAGACTGTAGGTCCTCCATTTCATCTCACAATCACCCTACCATTACACATTAGCG
>CABEEJ010006969.1:0-11859 GCA_901482245.1 Timema douglasi | reverse complement strand
CCCCACATACCTCCCACACCGCAAGACCAGTTCTGTCAATTTGTGTCAACCCAATCAACGTTGTCGCAAGAAGTTCAGTAATGTATAGTAGAGCCACGACCAGAAGGCAAGTTTACAAAAATAAACAGATATTTTGGGGGTCTGCGTTGAAATGATTGTAACAATTGTTTTTGTTTTTTTAATTTAGCACCGCGTCTTACTACCCGTTCGAGTTATACGCTTATGTACTATGGGTTAGGAATGGGTAAGGTTGAATTTAGATTAAGTGAACCCGCATTTGCGTGGAGGGAGAGTGGAAAACCATTTAAGGAAAACCACCCTCAGTTCACCCGAACTAGATTTCGAACATAGATCTTTCCCGTCCTCGGCAGTCTAGCTCAACACGAAACTAGCGCGTTAGCTAACTACGCCACCGAGGTAGGTACGAATGTTAACTATTGTTTTACCGTGCACCACATTTTACTGCCCGTCCGGACCAGTGGCGTACCTAGAAATTTATTTTGGGGTGGGCGTATAATCAAGGTTGTCGCTAAAATTAATTTTATGTGAGTGAGAAGGGGTTTATAGGGATCAAAACCCGGCCCTTAATTTACAAGAGTCAAGAAAATGTATTAAGTAACCAAACAACTCTAGAAATTTATTTTGATCTTTTTTTTTACGGTAGCTTAAGGAAGCAATTGTTATTATGTAAGTGGCCATAATTATATGCAATATATCGAAACTATTATCTTTGTACTTTTAACAAAGTGGAGATTTTGGGAATGAAGTATAAATGTGTGTGAAATATTATTTTTATCAGAAGTTGTTTTATATTCTTCATTGCTCTATAATCATAGTTCTACTTAATATGATATAACTTCTCCATTTTGTGTGGTGTTTGGAAGGCAGATGCCTCGCTCCCCCCCCTTGAATGCGCCACTGGTCCGGAATATTCGAATATTTGCACTTAATTGTTAGGAATAAGGAAAGGTTCTTTTTTAAAAAAAAGTTTGAAGTAGGGCCTATATTTAACGTGAACTTTCTGAATCGACTGATTATATCAGTACACGACTTATAAAACTAACTTAAAACTATAACTGACACAACATCCAGCCAACAAGTCATCAATGTGAAAGGGGAAACCAACATTTCCCCAATGATACATTTTCAGGCCATGCCGAGAATTGAACCCGGTACCCTTAGCTCAGTAGACAGACAGGCTACCGACTGAGATAATGTTTCGGATAAGGAAAGTGTTGTTTAGAGAAAATATTCTTCCGCATTTGAGCTAAGATAAAGTAGGGAACAATATTTAGGAAAAAAATCAACCGAGTATACCCAGCTGGGATTCGAACACTAGTCTCCCATCACCGGAAATATGAGTTTGACATCTAAATCCGCGATGCGGGTGAATATATTATTACTTTATCGATATTGGCAGTCATTTTGTTTGACGTATGAATATATGAAAATACTTTTAGAGTGATATTTCGCAAATGTCGGTCAGTCGATAGTTATTTATCATCGTCATCATGAACTGTTTTTAGTTTGCGGCCGGGTCAGTTTTAGTAAAATGGCTCCCTCCCCCTTCATCTTCCTCTGTGCAAGGCAGGAGAAGAAATCATCGCATGACCGACATTCGCGAAAGATCTTTCCACTTAAATTACACATCTTGTGAATGTGGGGGATGCCAGGCCTCCCCCGTGGTTCGGATCCCACGTTAAACTGTAGGTCCTCCATTTCATCTCACAATCACCCTACCATTACACGTTAGCGTAAGTGCGTACAACCCGAACGGGTAGTAAGACGTGGTGTTAATATTATTAATAATAATAATAATAATATAATCATTTGGTTCAAAAGATGTATGTTTAATACCTCAAATAAATACAATGTGTACCAGTGTTCCGTGTAGGATTTCGTTGTTAAGCCCTTTGTTTGTTGTCGGTGATTTGACTGGCTCGATCATGAGGTTTGACCCTTCGTGTTGATCCACTTAACCTTCCAACAGTTTGTCGGCCAGTCGCTCCAAGTCGCGTCGACCAGTCGCTCCAAGTCATGTCGACCCCTTTGTCCTCTAGGTTCGACCCCTTTTTTTGTCGATCGGTATACCTTTTTCCAGTTAGATTATATTGGTGTTCCTTTGCGTCCTTACATAGAGCAACAAATTTCGTTTATGTTCATAACTGACAGTTCAAAATTTATTTCAAAATAAGGCAAATAAATTATTATCTAAGCTTATGAATTATTGATTTTTCAAAACCTTAAAATATTAATATCTCAAGAGTTACTAATTTGTGGACTTAGCAAACAAATGAAACTTGTTAGCGCTAAGTTGGGTTTAAAGGCGTGTTCTTTGCATTAATTATAATCAATTCATCAGAGTCTAGAATTTTTATTTTCAATATTTTTTCTCGGAAACAAGATTTTTTTTAAAAATTGAACATTTACTTAAAAATGCAAGTGTATTTAGTTTATCCATTGACTTTTTTTTATAAATAACATTTTGACACATTTTTTTCAAGTATTGTAAATAAAGTGTCATAAAACACAACTGAAAAAACTGGCACATTATATTTATATAAAATCAAAGTGAACTAACCAAACTCTGAGTTATTGATCTGAAAATAAGAAGTGTCGAAAAGACGCCACTGGGTGGGGGTGAGGGGGTGGGGATGGGGGGAGAATGTGATAACTCCATCCCCCTCGAACCTCTTGTTAATAATTCATGAGATAGTAAGTACCTCGCGGGTCACAAGTGGTAGGGACTCCGGACATCTGTCTGGCTGGTCGGACGAGGTTTTAACGAGCTCGAAGCTATTTCTCCTCTGGAGATGCCGCTAAAGGAGCGACTAACTGGTATGGAAATGAGTCGGCATCATTATTTAACGGCGGTTTAAGGGGGGGGGGAGGGGGCTTGGGGGGTCCAACCGTTTGAAATATCAAGACACAACGCCGTGCATCACACTCCATTAGAGTCTCGTTATCTGTTCCGCTCCAACACCCTAGTTCAGTCGGTAACGTGTTTGCTTAATGTGTTACGGGTACCGGGTTCGATTCCTGATATGGTCAAAAATTCTATATTTGGTGTAATTTGGGTTTCCCCTCTCACAGTAACGAATTAACGGCCGGGGGGCTGGGTGTTGTGTCTGTTCTTGATTCAAGTTATTTTAGGAGTCATGTGGGGGGGATAAGATCAGCCGGTTCAGAAAGTTCACGTTAAATAACTTGAATAAAATTTAAAAAAATAAAATAACCGCCCGTTCGGGATATTTGAACCGTATTAAAAATTATTCTTCCCACTTCGGTGGCCGCATGGTATATGGCGCTACTCTTGAAACAGACTAGACTGCAGAGGATGGGGAGATCGGGGGCTCAATCCCAGTTGGGTGCACCGTGGAGGTTTTTCTAAATTATTATTATTATTAGCACCGCGTCTTACTACCCGTTCGGGTTATACGCACTTACGCTAATGAGTAATGGTAGGGTGATTGTGAGATGAAATGGAGGACCTACAGTTTAACGTGGGATCCGAACCACGGTGGAGGCCTGTCATTCCCCACATTCACAAGATGTCTTGTCAGAGGTGAAGGAAGGGTTTGGTAATCAGATAAATCTGTGCCGGGACCCGAGGATTGAACCCCGGCCGCCAGCGCAGAAGTCTGACACCTTACCCCTAGACCGCCAGGTCACCTTTTTTCTAAATGATTTTACACTCTCCCTTCTTGCAAATGTGGGTACACTTCCTCTAAACACAACCTTCCTAACCCACAACACATTGGAGTAATTAGTACATAAGCGTATAACCCGAACGGGTAGTAAGACGCGGTGCTATATTACTCTGATGTGCTAGGAATGAGTACGGTAGAACTTAGAGAAAATGTACCCGAAATTTCGTGAATAAAGTCGGTAAAAACTTTAGGTTAAGACACCCCAGCACATCGGGCCGAGATTCTAACCTCCCCTTTACCAGTAAGTTACTCTAACGAGATGGTGACGTCTTATACCGCGTGATCACCGAGGCGGGCTTACGATGATTAGGTCATTGTAAAGTAATTAATGATAGAAATAATTAACAGACACTTTTTAAATACGAAAAAAAAGGGACTCAATGTAAGTATCTCACTGTAATATCACAGTCCGCCTTTAACGAAGTTGTCTGCTTGGAGATTTCGAAGCTCTTTTGCGGAGCGGGTTGCATTTTAACTTGACGCTCCCCGAAGCAGTCTAAGCGCTATCACGCTTAGACACCAATGTACGAAATAGAAAGAGAGGGAAGAGACTAAGAAGTTTACCCCGAGAGGGTTCTTATCTATTTGCTGACAGACCTTTCCCTCTTTCTCTGACGAGCTTACAGTCACTTTAATATTTGCGTCTTGAAAACCTTGCTTTGCTTTTTAAATTTTACACTTTTCTTGTTTTCAAGGACGTTTTTTAATCCACCTCTTGGCAGGAATATTCCTACAGGACATTTTATTGCCTGAGACAAATAACCCTAGGGGTAAGGTGTCAGACTTCTGTGCTGGGGGTCCGGGGTTCAATCCTCGGTCCCGGCACAGATTTATCTGATTACCCAAACCCTTCCTTCACCTCTGACAAGACATCTTGTGAATGTGGGGAATGCCAGGCCTCCACCGTGGTTCGGATTCCACGTTAAACTGTAGGTCCTCCATTTCATCTCACAATCACCCTACCATTACACATTAGTGTAAGTGCGTATAACCCGAACGGGTAGTAAGACGTGGTGCTAATAGTAATAATAATAATAATAATAATAATAACCCTAGTTGTAAATGATTTATTAAAAAAATACTACTCAAAGATAAAAATAATAATAGTTTTTGTGATACTGTAGGACTATTTTTTAAAATTATCTAACAATTTATAGTTTTTGTTTCAAGGTTATATCTTTTAAAACTCTCCGAATAAAACGTAAATTCTATCTTGGCTGGCCATGACGTCACAGGTAGGCAGCCGCCATAAATAACATTGTTAAATTAAATTGGTAAGAGCCCCACATAGAGCTCTGCTTATGGAGGTTAGCTATTTCTATCGTTAACTTATAAAAAAGTATTGTAAACTTAAAATGTAATAAACTTCAAACTTCATAAATTGCGCGCGCCGAGCGTCTTGTTTGTTTTAAAATAGTATTTTTTTCTTAGGAATGAATAGGGGAGAAAGGAACTTTATTTAAATTTAAAAAAAACTCAAATTAAATCAACTTCTTTTTAAGTGTATGACACACAAATATCAATATCTATGTAATAAACAAGATAGATGGTAAGTCTCACCTTAACAGTTAACATAGAAGCTGACTTACATGATTGGCGGTGGAGATAATGTGATAAACACTTTATCACTAGGTGATAAATAGGAACCTAAACCACACAATTATAAATGAGAGGAGTCTCGAAATAAAATAATTAGACAAATTCCTCTGTATCTAACGAGAATTGTAGAACGGGCAATTTTTCAACCTGTCGAACCTTTCTGCGCGCGCACACTAATTGCCTCTTTTCCCCCCGACTACAGGTGTACAGTAGCCCCGTAGCTCCTTTGGTGCTGACTGACAGCTCACAGCTCACTTCTGACACTCAACATTTAGGTATATACAGTAGCCCCGTGGCTCCTTTGGTTGCGACTGACAGCTCACAGCTCACTTCTGACAGTCAACATCTAGGTATATACCTACATTTTGACCGCCAGAAGTGACAGCTGCTAAACACATGTTTTTACAGATCATATGGTTCGGCGTAGGGATACATAATTTGTTCTGGTAGCTTTTCAAAGCCGTGAGCTGTCAGCCAGCACCAAAGAAGCCACGGGGCTACTGTATAACCAAGCACCTACTCGCAACGGTAGATTCGCGAGCATGGGCGTCATACTCATTGACCTTGACGGGGGTGGGGATTCAGGTTTGAATCCTCGTCGGGAAAGAAGGAATATACTATGAATCAATTATTATCAATGTGATCTTGTGAATGTGGGGAATGCCAGGCCTCCACCGTGGTTCGGATCCCACTGTTAAACTGTAGGTCCTCCATTTCATCTCACAATCACCCTACCGTTACACATTAGCGTAAGTGCGTATAAACCGAACGGGTAGTAATACGCGGTGCTAATAATAATAATAATCAATGTGGAATTTTCATACTTTCTATGCTTTTCATTTAGAACCGCGTTTTACTATCCGTTCGGGCTATAAGCTTATGTACTAATTACACTAATGGTTTTAGAGATTAAGAAGGTTATATTTACAGGAATTGTACCCGCATTTGCGTGGGAAACCATCACGGGAAAATCCACCCTCAGTACGCCCTACCGAGATTCGAACCTCGATCTCCCCATCATCGGCAGTCTAGTCTACTGCGAGACTAGCGCCTTAGACCATGCGGCCACGGAAACGGGTCTCTCTACGCTAGTTCGGGTGTTCCTATCTTACATACCATCCCAATCTTTTATACTAAAAGCCGTTGCCTACCCGTGACGTCATGCCGAGTCAAGACAGCATTTCCCGCGTTGTACGTTTATGTTTTATTCGGTGAGTTTTAAATTATTATTATTATTATTAGCACCACGTCTTACTACCCGTCCGGGTTATACGCACTTACGCTAATGTGTAATGGTAGGGTGATTGTGAGATGAAATGGAGGACCTACAGTTTAACGTGGGATCCGAACCACGGTGGAGACCTGGCATTCCCCACACTCACAAGATGTCTTGACAGAGGTGAAGGAAGGGTTTGGTAATCAGATAAATCTATGCCGGGACCGAGGATTGAACCCCGGCCACCAGCATAGAAGTCTGACACCTTACCCCCTAGACCGCCAGGTCACCTACAGGTTAGTTTTAAAGATAGAACATTGAGATAGAAACTAAAAAATAGTTTGACATCGTCACACAATTATATTTTGGGTCTTGTAGTTGTTTTTTTTGGTCATGGAATTTTTCTTAAAACTCTTCTACAACAAGGAATGTTTGTTTTATTCAGAGAAATGTCCTGTAGGAGTCTTCCTTCCAGGATGTGGATTAAAAATGTCCGTAGAAGAAAAGGTCCATCTATAACAGGAAACAAGGAAAATATAATTTAAAAATGCGATTCAATGCTGTCTATCAGCAAATAATAGAGAGTGTGTGTATACCCGTCAGTGGAAGAGGGGAAGTGTTATAATCTGGTAAACAAGAGACCTCTCAGGGCGAACCGCTCGTTTTCTTCCCTCTCTTTCTATTCCGTAATTGGCGTCTAAGTATGATAATGTTTTGAGTGCTTTAAGTCCATTAAGTTGAGATGTAAGCCGCTTCGCAAAATAGCTTCATCCAAGTAAGCAACGTCGTTAGAAGCTTGTCGAAGGAACTTATGTGGCCGTATTTTTAGTCTACGCTACAATGTAAGCCAGCCATCTTGTATTATCGACACTGAACAACGAACCCCAAAATATATATTCCATTCACGATAGGTTTTTACCTGGATGACAGTTCGAAAATCATATGTTTAGGTTTTGGGTTGCGAACACTTGTAAAAGATCACAGTTTTGTTATAAATGTAAAGATCTTTAATTACCTGTTATATATTACATTTAAAATAACGTAAACTTAAGTTTTCTCATACTATTTCATATTTTAAAATAATTTCTTTTTGTCCAACTCGAAACAATATTTTAAACATAATTAAAAGAACTTATTCTTCGTTTTGGAACGTTATTGATTTTGTTTAATATAGTGCACACATCAATACCTTTTAATACAGGCATCGTATTTACTTGGAAAAGAGGAGATTGTTGTCATTTTTTTTACATACAACACATGATTTTATGATTATTTTATCGTATTTTGAAATATTTAACTGAATAAAGTATTTTCATCAACTTCGTGTCTGCATCATTGTAAAAAACTTGTGTACCGTTATGTTCAATCATATGGTTTAAAATTCGTCTGTCGCCATTTTGAGGCTATGTTCGTTAGAAGTTTTTGTGAAAGTGGTGTTAATATTTGTTTAAGGGGAATAAAACGATAAATAAACTTTGTGTCCGTCCTCAAATAAATATATAAATAATATTGGCCTAAATTACTGTGGTTAACTAACACATTAATATATTACCATCTGTTTTCATTACAGTCATCCAAAGTGATAGATGTCAGCTGTTGGCGTAGTGATATATTAGGGACTACTTCTAGTAACATTTCGAGCTGTCATCCAGGTAAACCTAGCTCGTGAATGCCTTATACCTCCCCATAGCTACACCCACAATATCACATTTTTGAAACCCTACCTCCAGATCTCCCCTCTTCACAACTCCGTGTGTGTTTTGTCCGGGCCAGTGATTACAATAATAATTAAATAAACTTGCTAATTAAAGCTTACCCGTTGAAACTCGGCAACCCGGCAACTTCAAACAGAGGCGGTCTCTTTTTATTGCGGCGGGGGGGATTGTAATTGGCGGAAGCTTTTGTAGGACAGGGGTAGAGGGAGAAGGTTGGGAGAAATGATCTCACTTTATTTATTGGAACTTGGAAAAAAAAGAGAGGTAAAAACTGGAATATACATCTCTCGTTCGAAATGGAATCGTACATACCGGGCGAGAATGTGAACACGAAACAGATAAAAAACAACAACACGAACGCTATAGGAGGAATCAGTCAATTGAATTTAGAACTAGAAGAAGTAGGACCACAGCAAGTAATGAAGTTCTGCTACCAAGGAAATAAAATAACAGACGCAAGAAAGATAATATACAGTAGCCCCATGGCTTCTTTGGTTCTGACCGACAGCTCACAGCTGACAGCTAATGGCTTTGAAAAGTTACCAGACCAAATTATGTATCCCTACGCCGAACCATATGATCTGCAAAAATATGTGTATAGCAGCTGTCACTTCTGACAGTCAAAATTTAGGTATATGCCTAAATGTTGACTGTTTTAAGTCAGCACCAAAGAAGCCACGGGGCTACTGTAAGTATAACAGAGCAGGAGAAGAAATCTGTTCATAACAGAAGGCATTTCTAAACTCAACTAGCATACATTTGGAAATCAGGAAAAGGTTCCTAAAGGCATGTGTTTGGAGCGTTGCACTTTACGAATGTGAAACATGGGCCATTCATCGGAGCTACTGAAAGAAAAATATTAGAAGCATTTGAAACTGGGGGTGGGGGGTGTCTTACAGAAGAATGTTGAAAATATCACGGACGGAGAAGATGTGGAAGTGATAAAGTGATAAATTCAAGAGACACGTCACGAATGAAGCACATTAATCACACAGCGCAACTTGTTGGGAAAAAAAGAAGAAAAGATACAAATATGTAAAAAAAATTGGCCCAGGATAGGAAAAAGTGGAGATTTACTACAAACCAATTGCAATATTGATGACATAATGAGGATATAAAGAGTCGAAACTAGATTTGTTGATTTTTCGATCAGCATTTAATTTAGCATTTACGGTAAAAAGCGAGAATAGTCTTGCTTAAAACTTTAGTTAATATTATTATTATTATTATTAGCACCGCGTCTTACTACCCGTTCGGGTTATACGCACTTACGCTAATGTGTAATGGTAGGCTGATTGTGAGATGAAATGGAGGACCTACAGTTTAACGTGGGATCCGAACCACGGTGGAGGCCTGGCATTCCCCACATCCACAAGATGTCTTGTCAGAGGTGAAGGAAGTGTTTGGGTAATCAGACAAATCTGTGCCTGGACCGAGGATTGAACCTCGCCCGCCAGCACAGAAGTCTGACACCTTAACCCCTAGACCGCCAGGTCACCAAAACTTTAATTAATATTTGTAAAACGTACTCGGAGTTTTTTAACTAGTTTTAATTTAAAAAACGGAAAGAAAAGTTTTGATATAATCTACAACCCCGCCCCCCCCCTCCCCCATTTCCGTCCCAGTATATTAGAGTTACGTAATATTCTTGATCGTTTTTCGATTAGTTTTTAATACCCAATTTAAAGCACGTCTTAATGTTGAAGGAATATAACTTTTTTAAAACTCGTTTTATAATGTACGTTGTTGATTTTACGTGACGCCTCTTTCTTTATTATTATTATTCTCCCCCTTCTAGAAAATGTAAAAAATCGCGGATCATTGTGAACAATAAATTATAAGCTCCTTTGGGTGTGCGTGAATGTGAAAGCGATTGATTTTATGTTCTATTTAAATCTGTCCCTAATCGAATCTACCAACTTACCATGGACTGGTCTTTAGGACACAATGTCTCATTCACCTGTCAACGTTAGCTTCATTAATAACTCTTAGTAGCCCCGTCGGTTCGATATCTTGAAGAGGAATGTCTATTATCAGGTTCAAAGAAGCGTTCTAACTCGTCGAGTATCATCAATCTTCATTTCGAAAAAAAATGAATAATGTACAACACAGTAATTAGAGTCTTTTTTTAGATAACTTAAGTTGATTATAAAGTTCAGGAGGGGGGAAAAAAAATACTGTCACTGTGAAAAAACTATAACCGGTTTGGAGGGGAAAAAAACTGATACAAATAAATCATTGATTTATGTAAATCAAAACCTTTGGCGAGTTTATTTTATAAATGGGAGGGGAGTTTCTAAATCTTTCGCCAGTTAAAATATTTGTAATTCATCACTTTGATGAATAGCTTAGGAGTCATACATGTAGAACGTAACGCAAATTTTGACCTTCTTTTCGACCCCCTCCCCCATANGCCCCCCCCCCCCTTTTCCACTCGAGTTACGTAACTCTTCCAGTTTCAACTATTAAAAAAAAGCACATTTTCCTCATGTTATTTTAGAATGGGCTTTTTTTTCTTCAGAAGACAATTATTTTCACGTCGGATCTTATATGTTTAAAATAATCAGGATTTTGAATCAAAGATGCAATTTATAGTCAAACCTTTTCATTTGTATTTTAAAAAAACTCGATTTTAAAAGTGTGAAAAAGTTTAAGTCTATATTCGACTAGATAATTTTTTTTAAACATCTTCCAACCAAGTGACAGTGTCATATGAATGATCGCATCTTTGGAATTGAACATGAAAAACAGTTTAATACTCCTGAAAATAAATTAAAACAAATGAAAACAAATTAAAAACTGAATGAAACACTTTTTACATAGTGTCTACTCAACTTGACCAATGAAATTCCCGACTCTTTCCTTGATTTCCCCTGATCATTTCCTAAAATTCCCGATTAAAACGTATGCCACATCCTTCTAACTCGCTCTCCCCCATCGTTTTTATATTAATCTTTTTTTATGAATAGTAATAAGTTTTAAAATTTAAATAAACATTTAAAAAAATGTATTAATATTGTTTCAGCTAAAAAAAAAAGACAACAGTTTTAATAACATTATAAAGTACTGATTTACTGATTATCGTATTTCATATTTTGAGTAAAACAACATTTTCCCGGATTTGTATTGTAATTTACCAAATTCCCGGCTTAATTCCCGTTTTCACTGATTTTACCGGATGGTAAACATCCTGTTTTAGTAGCTTACCTATTTATTTGAATTTAATTTGATAAATTCAAACAATTTATTTTTATTATTTGTTTTATAAACTAAAACTTCGTTACGTTACTAGCCTACCCTCCACCCTTTTCCCCCCATGTCACGTAGCGTAACGCTACCCCTTCCCCCTCAAGTGCGTTACGTAATACATGTATGGCCCCTTAGGAATAATTGTCATGTGAATGTTTTTAAGTTTACTATCACTCTACAAATCTATTTCCATCTGAAAGAACTCCTTCCCTCCGTGTTATTATCTTTACTGCGGTCTTGAAGATTTCACTTTGGATTTAAAATATAAATTTTCTAGAATTTATCTTTGAATTTCAAGTTGATCTTTCTCCTTAGTGATCAAGTTAGACAGAAAACAAATGAATATTTTATATAGTAGGATATTCAATAG
>CABEEJ010006968.1:16849-34961 GCA_901482245.1 Timema douglasi | reverse complement strand
AAGAGTGTGTTTTTTTTAAAGTGTGGAGCCTCCATATATCATTGAATCAAATTTATGAAATATTCTCAAAGCCAAACTGAAGTTTGAATATTTTCTAAATATTGTTTTATGCTTGAAAAATAATAATAATATTTTGGTTATTTAAACAACTTTATACACTAAAACCATTTATAAAACGAATTACTACACCATAATGTTTGTAATATACCATATCATTTTAATTTGATAAACCAAATTATGATCACAACATGCAAATTAATTACTTGAGGTTTTTCCATGCAACTATTAATTTGTAATAAATAAAAACAGTTAACAATTGCATTAATTAAACATGAATTGAGTATCCAATTTAAAAATATTGTTATTGGCATATCTTCACTTTTTATCAAAGCAAAGTCGAAGCTGATATTTGTTCCGAAGTCAAGTCAAAGTTTTGAAACTCGACACACCCCTACCAGATGTTTCGACTTTGCACAATTCTTCACTTGTGCCAAGATGGATACTTAGAAGAGCCAGATATCCATTGATTATTGATATCATTATGATCTCAACATTATTTTTAAACTTGAACCATTTTTTCAAATACATGCCTTATTCCAAGATATATATTCACTGTGTTAGCGATAAAATACATCAAAATTCTTGTTGATAAATACATAAATAAAATAATTTGTTGGCCATAATTTCTGTCTTTTTTTCAAATTAATAATCAGTTAAAAACTTAGCATATTTGTAAATATGGGAGCTTTTAATAAGGGTGGTATCACATTATCATATCTCTTTCATAAAAGAAAAATATTTATACATAAGATATATGATAAAAGAGTTGACTACACCTTTGATAAAATTTGTTTTATTGCATTACATCACATTTTCTTCAAAGTTTGTATAATATTACCCGCCTCGGTGGTGTAGTTAGCTAACATTCTAGTTTTGTGTTGAGCTAGACTGCCGAGGACTGGGAGATCGAGGTTTGAATCTCGCTCGGATTAACTGGGGGTGGTTTTTCCTAGATTGTTTTCCACTCTCCTTCCACACAAAGGTGGGTTTACTTCATTTATATTCATCCTTTTCAATTCATATCCCATTTGCTTAATTAGTACTTTAGTGTATAACCTTAATGGGTAGTAAGACCTGGTGCTAATTATTATTATTATTATTGTATAATATAATGTGATTACAAAAATAAATACTGATCATATCAAAAATATTTACAAATGGACCATGAAAACTTTTAAAAATATTGTCACCAAAGCTGCTCCATCAATAAAAATAAAAATAAAAACACTGGTGGTCTAGTCTGGATCTGGAATGAGATAAACTCTGCCTGTGGATATAGGGTATCATGTGGTCAGCACAATGAACACTCCGGGATCGTTCCTTTAAGTTTTCTAGACTAGAGCCACTACTTTTTCATTCAAGTAGCTCCCCATTTTACCTCACGAGACTGAGTTGACCTTATTCAAGACTCACTGCTTCATGGGAAATCTGGAAGCACTGGCATAGGTGTAAGCAGAGTGGGTGCCATAGGTACCCCCCCACTAGCCACAAAAAAAACAACACACACACAAGAAAAGTTAGAGTGAGAAAAGAAGGAAGTAACTAATATTTTAGAGACCGGGTCAATGAATATTCCAAGGGTAGCGGTTATTGTAGGCTTGAGATCTTGCAACAATACCTCATAGTTCTAATCGTCGAACAAAGGCTGGCTGGGGATAACATTGATGAGTTTAAGAAATTGGTATTCTTCAGCTGACAGATGTCATTGTGATTAATAATGTTTGTTTTTAAAAGAATAATCTTATAAAATAAAACAATGATTCTTTTTTGTTTTTAACTAATATAATTTGTTTAAAAGAAACTCAAACAGATACTCAGAGGGGGCATTGACCTCACCCCCTTCATCTTACAGCTGGTGCCCTCATTAGCCATACCCTGCACATGCCTATGAGCACAGAGGATCAAACCCAGGACCTTTGCGTCTGCAGCTAGGAATTCTAAGCACGAGTAGGTGGGGGTCCAACATCAACCATGTTCACTGATGGTAATTTTCCAGGTGTGGGTGATTATTGTCGTTTTCAGTTCCTCTCGTCATTAATGAAGGTGCACATTTTATATAACTACCATACTTTATTTTTTTCTTAGATTAAGCTTTATAAAAAATCTAATTTATTTAATTTAAAATTGGCTCTTAAATATACATTCTATAAGTGGTCAAAATAAATACATTACCATTGTTTGATCTCACAGGATCAAATATTAATATACCATTGATCTAAACAATATCCTAAATAATTTATAAACTGAATGAATAAAGTCACATATTCATTAGCGAATAGAAATTATTTAAGTTATAACAGATAAACATTAATTCAGTTCTAAATTCTATGACTTCATAAATTAAAAACACTGATTTAATTAATATTTTATATATAAACTAGATTATGGTAGCGTCTATGCTTCGTTAATGTATAATACATTTAATGTTGTCTTACACACTTAAGATATTCTTAATCTAGCTTATATTAATTTTATGTTAAAATAGAAAATTTCACTAATTCCCCAAAAATTACACGCTAACATGGGAGTATACAACTGTGATGTCAGAGGTACTCGAATAAAACTATTGTAGTTTATGAGCATACCATTGTCTTTCTCAACAATGGATTGTACTGATATTTAGTGATGGGCAACAATATAAATGTTTTAAAGTTAAATGTTTGCTTTTTATCTTTTTTCACAAATGTCCCTTATAGTTTGATTATAATTATATTCAATAAAGATGTTATTACTTAAGAAAATTAGGTACTATTTGTAATAAATGGAATTTAGTTTATTCAGAATAACAGTGATTAAAATTTGTTTCAATCTAAAGCAAATAATTTGTTAGTGTGTAAATGAAACTTCACACATTATTTGAAGTGAAGTGATCTTGGTTTTTACTTTATGCATGTAGATAAGCACTTTACTTCATACACCCACATGTTTTAAAGCTGGTTACACAGTTTAAAAAAGAGCCATAAAGTTCTTTATTTTATGTTATGGTTAGTTACACAATATGTTTTTTTTATCACTTACTTACTTTATGGCATTAGGGACTCAAAAGTTCATTGCTGCACTTACAAAAAATCACCACCTCTCTTTATATTGAGCTAGTTCTAACCAGACCATCTTGTTTCTCCATATTCCTATCTTGAGATATCTATCCAGTCCACCTCATTACATTCTCTTTCATGTATATTCTGATGTTATCCTCCCATCTGCTGATAGGTCTTCACAATGGTCATTTGTTTCTATTAACTAACAAAATGTAAATGATCGGCCAATAAAGAGCAAGAATCAAGAACATACATTGATTACATCTAGATGGGTATTTTGTACTAAGTTAAATAGTGGATTGCTATAATTATATTATCTACCGGTATGTGTTATTATTTACCAATTTGATTGAATGTCTTCTGCACCACATCAACCATATCAGTTGCATAAGAGTGTTGAATTGTTCACACATTATTATAACTATATGAAAATATGTCCGACAACAGCTTACTTTCTAGTTCTAGAAAATTATAAACACTGGCAGGATAGTACAATACCTCTTCTTTCATTGTTTAACAAAAAAGTTTAAACTTTATATTTCCAATATCACTAATTTGTAAACGCTTGCTTGCAACATGGCTGATATGAACATTTGGTGCATTTAAACGTAAAAGGGCAGTTCTCCCCAGGACAGTTATTATTACGATAAGTGAACGCCACGTCAACGTAAGCTAAGTACATTGTGATGGGTTTCATTTTAAGATACAAAACCCTGTGCACTTATATAATCATTTGGTGGGTAAAATGTATTTAGATCCTAGTGAAATAATTCCCTAAGAACTTAGAATGTGGAGTTATTTAATAGGTAACACTACCAGCTTTGTAATTTAAAGATAATGTAGTCTAGACTCATTAAATCTAAGTCAAGTAATAAAGTCACACCATTTAACCATAAACTAGGAAATAGCATGTGCTGTTTCGATAACTTTAAATACTTCGATACAACAGTAATACATCTCCACGTCACACACCGAGAGCTATATAGTAGGATTCTGGTAGCAGTTAATTTAAAAAAAATCAGACATATATTTTTTCGGTCAGTTTGATAGCATTTGACTTTGTACTGTAATTGGTATTATTTCATAGGTATTGCTTTCTTATTCTATATTAATAAAATGAAGTGTGTCTGCCTGTAATGAGCATTGTGCGATATCTATCTATATTTCTCTTCGGGCTTTACTTTTGAACCCGTCACTTTGTCCTTAAAGAAAAAAAGGAACAGTGTACAATATTACAGTAGACCCATGGCTTCTTTGGTGCTGAGTGACAGCTCACAGCTGACGGCTTTGAAAAGTTACCAGACCAAATTATGTATCTCTACGCCGAACCATATGATCTGCAAAAAAACATGTGTTTAGAAGCTGTCCCTTCTGACAGTCAAAATTTAGGTATATACCTAAATGTTGACTGTCATAAGTCAGCTGTCAGTCAGCACCAAAGAAGCCATGGGGCTACTGTTCATTGGCAGAACAAACAAGATTGCAGAGTGACCTGTCAGGACAATACACACATTTACGCTCCGGTATGTATGCTAACTGTTCCCAGGCGGATCCTTCCGCGAAAACCTAGGGTAGCCAAATAAGAAAAATCAAAATATATTAAGTAAAAAGGGAATCCAAGAGAAAAGTAACAAATGTAATTGATCTGGTAGGAGAGGTTGTATAAAGGATAAGTAACATAATGATTCCCGTGTCCAGGTGTCATTTTTCAATTTTCAGAATATGATATCTAGATGGAGAATTACTCTGTAAAAGCACAAATAATAGCTTCAGCTACAGTAGCCCCATAGCTTCTTTGGTGCTGAGTGACAGCTCACAGCTGATGGCTTTGAAAAGCTACCAGACCAAATTATGCATCCCTACACTGAACCATATGATCTGCAAAAACATGTGTTTAGCAGCTGTCACTTCTGACGGTCAAAATTTAGGTATATACCTAAATGTTGACTCTCAGCAGTCAGCTGTGAAATGCCAGTCAGCACCAAAGAAGCCATGGGGCTACTGTATTTGATTCTTAATAACAGAGAAGATGTGCGTTGTTGCGAGATGATTTTTTTTTTACTGGTTAAGTTATTGATCCTTATAATTTAGAGGAAATACACCCCATTAGCGTGGAGGAAAAGTGGGGGAATGTTTAGTAAACTCACCCCTTAGCATACTCTAGCAGGACTAAAACCAAAACTTCCCCGCCACCGGCATACGAGACTAGACACGCTTGACAATTAGTTCGCGTGCCCGCCGATGCGGGCGCTTTCATTAAAGATATTTGTGATTATGTATAAGGAGCAACTGTCACGCTCTTTACACCTCCACGCGTGGGTGCACCACTGAACAGACGCCACTGAATTAGGGTGGTTGACCTGTCACGAGCGTTGAAGGAGCACGTCATACAGGGAGGGTTTGGGGGAAGGGGGTGGTAACACAAAGACGTGCTGAATATTCATCACCAGCTAATCCGAGTTGAAAGATGAGCTTTTAACTCAATTCTCCCAAACCTCATTATGTAGTCAGATTATTATAATTACTCTCGTTATTACAGACCCGAGTTCGCAAAGAAAATACCATCTACCTAAAAAAAACTGGGATTTAAATCATTTAATTTACTCAAATATTAATTAATGTATCGTTATAATTTTCGAATTTTATGACCTAAATAATATTTTCAAGTTAAAAATAATATTCAATCTATCTTCTATCTATCTAACTCTATTAATCAAATGAAGGGTTTATTTGTCGGTCATGAGCGTTGTGCGATACCGCACGCAGCTGTATGAAATTTTAAAATTAGTAGTCCATGTGCACAAACATCTGCATCTCGAAGTCGGAGTCTTAAAATTTGGATTAGATTTTTTGAATCAATAAAAACTGGATCAGGACATATATAATAAATGTTTTTTTCTGTTTGTTTTAAGGAAAGAAAAGCGTAGCCAGGGGTGACCTTGGAATCCATTGCGTGATTACTCAGGGCAGACGCGGGGTATTTCTCCTATTAATAATTAAAGTAAAGCCTTCCACTTTCTATTCCATAGTTAAATAGTTGAGCTAAGATTTTACCAATAGAACTAGCTCAAGGGTGTAATGAGGTAGACTGGATGTAACTAGCTCAAGATAGGGATAGGGTGTTACGAGGTGGACTGGATATAACTAGATCAAGATAGGGATAGGATGTAATGAGGGGTAATGGATAGAACTAGCTAAAGGTAGGGATAGGATGTAATGATGGGGATTAAACAAAACTATCTCAAGGTAGGATAAGGTGTAATGAGAGGAAGTAGATAGGAGTAGGGTGTAATGAGGGGAACTAGATAGAACCAGCTTAAGATAGGGATAGAGTTTAATGAGGGGGACTGGATAGAATTAATTCAATATAGGGAAAGAGTGTAATGATGTGGACTGGATATAACTTGCTCAAGATAGGGATAGGCGGTATATACTTTTGAAAATGTGGTAACGAACTTTCTAGTTCCTAGTGCCAAAGAGTAATTAACGCAATTAGTAGGCCTATATTAATTTTTTTTATTTTCTTCTAACACAAACCCTACGAAGTTATCACTGTTGAGCGTAAACAAACATTGTTTTTATAATTATTCTGAACGTTTCTTTTTACCAGAATACTACTGTACTGATAGCTACGTCTCGTTGTGAATCGGGGCGGTTGGCGGGTAAGGGGTTTGAACTTCTTTGGAAGTAGTCCTTTTACAATCACAGTAGCGCCGTTTACGAGCCTCAGCGGCTGTTACGTTAACCAAGCCAGGCGAGTCACGAGGCCCTATAATTGAATAATAATAATAATACGTAATAATTACGTAACGACAAGTGACAGATTTTCAAACAATGCCCGTGATCACGTGACAAACACGCTAGTCTGCAAGCAATGGGCCTGGCTTCTCTGAAGGGACACTTAAGGCTCCTTCACACGAGGATAGAAAATAAAGACCGTTGCAATACTATCACCATGCTGTTACGGTCTAACTACCATGACAACCCTGTCACGAATCAAATCATTTTAATGTAACATAGCTGACCTCTGTGGTCTTGGGATAAAGTTATCGCCTCAGGACCCGATGATCGTGGGTTCAAACACTGCCGGGGTTGACGGAATTTTCTTGAGCGATGAAAATCCGAAGCACAACTTTCTTCGGTGGGAAAGTAAAGTCGTTGATCCCGTGTTGATTGTGGCTTGAAAAATAACTCTGGAAGGTATGTGAAAATACCTTTCCCGGCAAAATTGGTAGGTCCTTTCGCTCTCGCTCATAGAAATTCTCGTCTGCTGATTTAATAAGTATGTTCAGAAAGCGCACGTTATATACCCAAACTAAACGAAATGAAATTAATATAGGATAGTATGACATTAGCGCTGTCGTGGTAGTTTCATAAACTACCGCATTCGTACTGCGTGAATTGGTTTGTATCCCACTGCCGTGAGAGTGAGCCAGTTCATTTCCCTGTCAAGCACTTGTTGTGTCTCACAACCTAAACTAAAATTTAATTGATTATTACCCGCCTCGGTGGCGTAGTTAGCCAACGTGCTGGCATCGTGTTGAGCTCGACTGCTAAGGACGGGAAGAGTGAGGTTCAAATCTCGGTCGGATGAACTGGGTGCTGGTTTTCCCTATTTGGTTTACCACTCTTCCTCCACGAAAATGTGGGTTCACTTCCTCTAAATTCAACCTTTCCTAATACTAACCCGTTAGCGTAATTAGTATTTAAGAGTATAACCGAACGTGTAGTAAAAGCGTGGTGCTAAATAAATAAAAATAAATAAATTGATTATTCATCTACCTGATTCAGCAGTTTAACAATAATTGTCGTTATCAATTCGAAGAATTGAGGAATGATCAAGAATCTTTCGATTCTAATTCCATTTTAACAGCGTCTTTGATATCCTCAGGATAAATCTCTTTGGCTACCAAATTTCTTATCTACTTGTGTTTATTTTTAGTACGTCTATTTACCTCAAAAGCAATCAGCTCTTCATCCACTCAAGAACCCGCTCTGTGAGCCACGTGGTCTAACGCGCTAATATAGCAGTAGGCTAGATCTCCGATGATGGGGAGACCAAAGTTCGAATATCGGTTGGGTATACTAAGGGTGGTTGTTTCCCCAAAATGGTTTTCTATTCCTTCTTCGCGCAAATGTGGGTACACTTATTTTAAATATAACCTTCCTAATCCGTAAAATTATTAGCGTAATGAGTACTTAAGCGTATAGCCTGAACGTGTAATAAGATGCGAAACAAACAAAACATTCTGACAACATCCCACATGAGTTTCTCAATTTTCACGGTGATTTGAGATATTCGCTGTCACATTATCACATTGATTTCAGTCCATCGTGTGAACAGATAGTGACGTAGCAGTATCTACAGCTCACTGCTATGTCTTCAGACACCACAGTACTATCAAGGATTCGGATTCCGGCCAGATGTTTCCCCTTTAATAGGTGTTAACTTTCCTTCCACGCAAATGCAAGTACATTTCCTCAAAATTATACACTGCTTATCACCAGGGCCCGGATTTAGATAACCTTAAAATGATTTAAAAAAATGATCTACAAATTCTAAAAAAAATGACTTTAAATTTTCAAAAAATGACCTAAGAACATGAACGGAATAGTATTTCATGTTTGGAGAATATGGACGACCTTACCTAATTTGGCCCAAAAAAGCAGGTCACATTAAGGTGAGATGGCAGGGCATGTGAGGTCGACATTTTTGAAGTTTTTATAATTATTAAAACACTTTTTTTTAGGCTGAAATGAAAAAAACGTTTCTTCAGCTGAAAAGCTTTGTTCAGTTATATACGCATAGTAATTTGAACATTTCTTGAATATCCCTCATGGGAATCAAGGAATTTGAACAAGACTTTTTTTAATATATTCATTAAAAAAAGTTTATATTCAAATTATATTATGTTCTCGACAAATGTTCAAGAACGGTTGAGATGATTATGTGTAGAAATTTAAACCAAACGTTTCCACTGAAGCAATATTTTATTTATTTTCGGAAAGAAAAGAAAAAAGTATCTACAAGAGTACAGACATAACATAACCCGCCCTGCACCACGCCCATCTTAAAAGGGAATCCCAACAAACCACGAAGTCGCTCTTCAACTGATTCGAAGCACAACTTATGGGATTTCTCTCCACTCCAACTTTACCAAAACATAGCACAATGCCTCTCATTTCTTAGCTGAAGTATTTGCGGTCTAGTGCACAGCCCTTCCACAACTATTCCTAGATCGCCTCGCAAATAATAGAAACACACTTAGGCCCACTGTTAAACAGACATCCCTCCCTTTCACGAGACTAGTCTCGACAGACTTAATACTTGGGAAATTGTTCCACGTACACAAGTAGAGGATGTCGTACTTTCATGAAAACAATGCAACAAAGGCATATGTAGCACCACGTCATGACTTATGAATGTGTTTGTTTGTAATTTTTCAGATATATATTAATCTTTGATTTTTCTTTAATAAGTTCAAACCTGTATTTAATTATGTAAAGACTCAGCGCACTGGTCCATCGGTGCTTCAAGTAATGCTTAAAACACCCATGCAGCCGATCCATCGGTGCTTTAAGTAATAACTAAACACACCCAAGCAGCCGATACATCGACGCTTCAAGTAATGGTTAAAACACCCATGCAGCCGATACATCGACGCTTCAAGTAATGGTTAAAACACCCATGCAGCCGATACATCGACGCTTCAAGTAATGGTCAAAACACCAATGCAGCCGATACATCGACGCTTCAAGTAATGGTCAAAACACCAATGCAACCGATACATCGACGCTTCAAGTAATGGTCAAAACACCCATGCAGCCGATACATCGACGCTTCAAGTAATGATCAAAACACCAATGCAGCCGATACATCGACGCTTCAAGTAATGGTCAAAACACCAATGCAACCGATACATCGACGCTTCAAGTAATGGTTAAAACACCCATGCAGCCGATACATCGACGCTTCAAGTAATGGCTAAAACACCCATGGCAGCCGATACATCGGTGCAAGCCAAATTTTGTCTCCTAGGGATATTTATAATTACTAGATGGCACCACAATAATTCATCCTAAATGTAGGCTTTATTTAATATTTTATTCAACAGAGAGCTCTATAAGCAAGGGTACCCACGGTTTTTTTTTTCCAGGGGGGCAAACCGAGGTGTCTGTGGGGTAAGGAATACTCCCAGTACGACAGGGGTTCCAAGGGTCCTCCCCCGACAAAACCTTTTAAATTGAAATCTCAAAATACGTTTTTTAAGGCAATCCTTGAACCGTTGCGCCTAACTAGGCATGTTCAAAAACAGAAAATAAAACATAACAATAATAAATATAAGTTAGCAAAAAAGTTAGAGTGTGCTGAGTGAGTAAAAAGAGCAAAGAAAACTGGGCAAAATCTAGCTGAAGCCCAGCACACGCAATAAGAACTATTGCGGGACTCGTCCCCACGGTCACCCACAACAATATATGTCATCAATCAAGAACGTGCAATGTTTAATATTAGAGTTTTTTGAAGATTTGAAATAATTATTAAGAGCTGAAAGTGAATTTTGAACAATAAAATTATGCCGAAAAGGAATTTATCTTATATGGTTAATGTCCGAAGCCGTAGCTAGTACAAGCTACTTCCAAAGCCAGTCCCAGAGTGGCGCTTAAGCCACATGATCACACTTTTATACAGAAAGCACAGTTCACAGCACACGGGCGAAGGGAAGACAAGGGGCTGAAAACCAAAGAATATAATGAGTCGTGGAATGTTCTACGAGCGTCTAGATGGCACACTTGGGCACAGGTGGAGTGTTTCTTCTTTCTCGCTGAAGATCTTTGCTGCGGGAAAGTCGTTGCAGAATGTTGGAATAGGCGTGGCCCTCAGTATACCGGGATCAGTCGTGTTGTTCGGATGAAAGTGCTCTGATGGGCCGTTCGTGCTTGTAGTCGTGTAGCCGGGCCGGCCACTGATGGTGTCGGTATAATAGGTAAGTTGATTGTTTTTGTTTGGTTTCGGATAGCTTGTGGCTAACAATGCTACATCCTTGTGTCCTGAAAAGAAGATACAACTTAAGAAAAATGTTTCAAATTCATCCAAATTCGTGGGTGGACACTTGACCTTGACGATTTGAATGACGAATGCTGTTGGAATTGTTCGCGCATGCGCCAAACTATCAACCAAAAAGTCAGTAGCAAACGCTAGTAATTAGTTTATTAGTTATTATTTATTACTTTCTGTTTGTTGGCGGGGGCACTGTTGGGCGGGACTAGCTCTTAGTTCTTAATTTTTCATCTTATATTTTTCTTAATTTTACATTGGTTTTCCTCAGACCTGATGATGGCGTTTATACGTCGAAACATGTAGTCTGTCAACCGGCCCTCTGGCATCCAAGGCTTAGGGAGAGGAATTAAAACCAGCTAAGGAACACTTATATACTCAACAACTTTTCTGTATCCATTTTCTCATTCTACATAATTTAGACTCTGTTTCAAGTCCTCACTTATAATTATCGTCTCTAACCTATAGTAAATAATTTTTTGCATAATTTCCCTCTTTACTACCATTGGTCAAATTTTTAACTTTAACTGGATCTATCTTAATATTACCTTTAAACTTAATGTTAAATTTTTCACTATAATTGTATATCTTACTTAATAATGTTTTATTCATTAACATGTAACCTTAGAATATGAGATTTTTATTTGTATGTATTGTCTAATTTTAATATGTTTTTTGTATTTTAACCTATTCCATATTTAACATGTTCTTGTTCTACTTATTTCACATACATTAATAAAAATTAGAAGTTAAAGTTTTTGCTATAGGTTTGCCATTATTCTATTCAATATATCTTTTCTCCTATATAATGTAATATGTATTATTCAGACTTGTTACTATCCCTAACTATTCAAACTCTTATAATCTCAATATGGTTTTCTCTAATAAAAAATACTTTTCTATCTTTAATTTTTTCCTTATATTTCATATAAATTATATCTTTTCACTTATAATCAGATCCTTTTGTTATTGTTTATTGGGTGTTCCTTGGATAATTAATTAGTATCATTATAATTCTCCTTACTAAATCACTATGAATATAACTAATATTGAAGTTTTATGTTAAGCGAGTAATTTGGCGGGGTTTATAAAAAAAACCAAGGGATTCAACCTCTTGGCAAGAACTTCTAGCAGACACTGAATAAAGATTGGTACTACTACTGCACTCTGTGGTTGGTTATTGGAAGGTACATAGAGCCACAGCTTAATAGGCTGTACTCTCTCAGAGAACAACGGAAACAAATTAAGGCCCTTGACCCTGTCGAGTGCAAGTCTAAAACCTATTTTGTGGGATGGTGGGCGGGAGGGTTAAAGGCGGGTCATGGCTTCAGAACTGACCAAAGTATCTTTCCACGCCAACAAGAACAGATGAATCATGGAAACCGTAGATGGTGCCAGCTACCGGACAGGTCTTTCGGAAAAAATCATACGTTTGGAAAATCAGTTTTCTCGAGAACGAGTGAAATGTTTGTATTAATATTTTCAAAATCCCTTCTAAGATAATTTATCGATGTTTATTAATTGTTATATTTTCTTATTTTCTCTTATGAAACTGGCAGTTTTCTATTGAAAAATGTCAATTTTATCGATATTTGATCACTATTAAAATTATAGAAGAGGTGTGTAGATAAAAATAATAATTTAATCAACATGCCTCTATTCTTAAACAAACCATTTCCGAAAAGAAAATTGCAAAACAATAAAAAAAATCTTGAAAAAAACAGTTTGTTCCCATGGCTCTGCATTTCCATGCCAAATGAAAAGGGCCAATCGTCTTAACTATGAGGCCTTAAAAACCCCACCACACTACTGATGGGTCAACTCTTGTTCATTACACCCTCACATTGAAACAAACAATTCATGCAAGACCTGGCAGATTACTGGCAAGTAGCCAGCCAATCCTCAGGTGACCGACCGGGACGAGAGTAGCATGCGCTTGCCACTGGACATTGGAGTTATCATCCGAACTGTTTGGGGGGTAAGAGGGGGGCGCTATCATAACTCCGCATAGTCAACCATCTCAAGCGCCAGGTCAGCTTAGTGTGCACATTAGACAATGGGTCATAGATCACCGGGACCATGCGGGGGGTTCGGACATCTCCAACTCGGGTGATTAAGGTGGCTGTCTAAGTATCTGCGATATATATAGCCAATCAGATAAGCTTATGTTGGATATTGACTAAATCTTTTAGCAGTAGGCGAGCTTAATGCTTACTGGAAAGAACAAAAATACAATTTTAAATGACTGTATATTTATACAGGTTTGTAAACATAGTTGAAAAGTTGAAATTTTGCACTCTGAAAAGTCCAAAAATATACATATTAATTTTTTGAACCTAAATACCAGTGAAAAAAAAGGTAACTGATATAGAAGTTTAGAATATATCTTTGTGAATTGAATGTTGTAATTTGATGTGTCTTACAACACAAATTGTATTGTCATTTGTATATTCTTATTCCCTTTTTTATTCTCAAACTGATGAACAGATCCAGAAACAAAACAAGAGTTACCTGATTTATGGAATTTTTGAATTTCTGTGTTTACTCTGTAGCCAGATCACCAATTTTTGTATTTATTAAAAGCGTTTAACCCCAAAATAAGGGTTATTGGTATCTGGGAACCCACTTATTACGAACTTTGAATTGTTGACCGCAAGTATAATAGAACATAGCTCAATTTAAAATTAGCGTGGATTAAGATTTTACCATTTTTACATAAGTTGTTCTTACAAGCCAATTAGTAAATATCTAGAGACTAGGGCTGGATGTCCAATTTTATACATGGTTTTCTAGGTAAAGTTAGTCCGTAAGTCGTGTGCTGATACATGTGTGTTTGGAAAGTGTACGTTAAGTAACCCCATTATGAAAAAGTAGCTTATAGCATAACATGGACTGCACAGGGAAACGAACTAAACTAGTTTCCCAGAAATAGTTCAAGGGGATTATTTTAAGGGTGCTGAAATAAGTTTGTTTAGTTAAGAACAAATTTTAACAATTTTAAAGTCACTTTAAATTAAAATATAGATCTATAACACACATAGTTTTATGTCATCAAAAGATTTTACAAAAATATATTTTTGTATTTTCTAAAAAAACAACAACTCCATAACGTCAAACTACAAGTGGGTTATAACAACCGAGTAGCTGACTTATGTAGGCGAAGATAGTGCCAACATTTGCAGATAGAAGGTGTTACGTGATCAGCACAATGAACCCTCCAGCCATTAATCTCACCTTTCTAAACCAGAACTGCTACTTCTTAAGTCAAGTAGCTCTTAACCGCCTTGGTGGCGTAGTTGGCTAACGCGCTAGTCGTGTTGAGCTCAACCGCTGAGGACGGGGAGATCGAGGCTCGAATCTCGGTCGGGTGAACTGGGGGTGGTTTTTCCTAAATGGTTTTCCATTCCCCCTCCACACAAATGCGGGTTCACTTCCTCTAATTCAACCTTCCAAATTCCTAATCCATTAGCGTAATTAGTACTTAAAGCGTATAACCCGAACGGGTAGTAAGACGCGGTGCTAAATAAAAAAAAGTAGCTCTTCATTTGTCCTCACGTGACTGAGTTCGACTGGATATAAAAGAGTAGTTATAGTAACATTTCCTATCTATCAGTTATCACCTCTCCAGTGGGAAGCTACTTTACTCGCTTCTTCTCAAATAGTCCATGGTACGGTTCCCACGCACATCTCAAACCGTCAAACGAGAGTGATCCTCACCAACCCTCGTAAGACTGCCTGAGAGACTCCTTCAAAATACTTGCATTTTCAGCTTGTCACCATTTTGGGAGTCACATCCTACTTTAGTACAACGACCAATAGAGGCGAGGGTCACTCGATTCTCAAGAGAATCTAAAACTGCTGAACAATAGTTCTTGCAGAGAAATGGATGCAGTTAACGTTAAGGCTACGTTCAGACGGGGAGGATTCATCCGCGCGGTTTGATCCGTTAGAGCAGGGGTCTCCAAACTACGGCCAGTGGGCCACATCCAGCCCACCACAAGATTATGTCCGGCCCGTTCCAAGATTCTATCACAAAACAAATTAATTGTTTCTCTTCGTAATTTATTAACCACACAGTTTATTTGGCATGTCAAGTTTCTGTTTTCCCCATGACACCAAGCCAGAGTGCTGTCGGAATTGCAAACCCTAATTTTCAGTCGCAGGCGCCATTCCTTATACTTAAAACAAAAAGGCTTGACTGTGACGATTTTTTAGGTAGTTACAAGTCTCCCGGCAGGGGGTTATCAAAGGAAAGTCCCGAAAGATTTTATCTAATTAAAAAAAGTAGTGATATTGACTAATTATTATAAATATAGTTTATTACATATAAATGTATTCATTTCTCACAGAGAAGAATCAACGTCAATCACTTTTATCAAACACTGATTGGCCTTGGAAAGTGGATTTTTTTTATGGTCGTGACTGACTATATGACTTGAATCTAAATTTGCAAGTTGAAACAAATTTGATTTATGATCTATTTGCACATGTCAAGGCATTTAGGGCAAAAATAATGCTACTTGAAGAACAGGTGAACGTTACTTTGGCCCGCAAAAATCTGTAAAATATATTATTTGGCCCCCATGGCTAAAAGGTTGGAGACCCCTGCTCTAGAGATAACTCAGATACCTTTTTATTTCCTTTTTTATTCCTTGTGAATATGTTTTATTGGGTATATGGGGTGGATATACACGATAACAGAGATGGGTACATGTGTATGTGGACTGAATCGTCAGTTGGAGGAGGTGGGAACGAAATTGCATCTTGTTTGCGGAAAGTTTTATTATTATTATTATTATTATTATTATTAGCACCGCGTCTTACTACCCGTTCGGGTTATACGCACTTACGCTAATGTATAATGGTAGGGTGATTGTGAAATGAAATGGAGGACCTACAGTTTAACGTGGAATCCGAACCACGGTGGAGGCCTGGCATTCCCCACATTCACAAGATGTCTTGTCAGAGGTGAAGGAAGGGTTTGGTATTCAGATAAATATTTGCCGGGACCGAGGATTGAACCCCGGCCGCCAGCATATAAGTCTGACACCTTACCCCTAGACCACCAGGTCACCGTCGGAAAGTTTTAAATTAAGAAAGCATTACATATACAAACAAATCATGTATTTGTAGTGATAATAGCTGCTGACAAAACAAAAATAGGATGATGATGATTTTGTATATATTCCTTGTGTCTTTTGGTTTATTTAGAGTAATATTAAACATACATTTCTAGTATCTGGACATAACTTCTTAAAATGTGATCGAGATTTTGGATTGGTAAGGAATAAGGAAAAGAGTTTGTAAGTGCTATGTCACAGACGATCTAAAGGAAGTTGTTAAGATCAAATCATTTGGTGCATCTTTTTAAAGTTGTTGTTGAGTTGGATAATTTGAACTTTTATGATTTACAAGAGGCTGCAGAAAAGTTGATAAACACCTTAAAAATAAATATTACAAATGCGTCGTGGATAAGAATAGATGGACAACATCCTGGTAAATTGAAAACTCGACAAACATTTAACAAAGAACTGGAAGATTGGGAAGTGTTCAACAATTTGAACAATTTCAGACATAATTACAATTTTAATCCACGGAATTAAATCTGGAAAATACATATCTAAAGAAATAAAGGATGTAATCAAATGATCACCAGAATGACATCGTCAGTTCTACGTTGACTTATGCAGTGCATAAAAAAAAGTTTGAATATTGACAACAATGCACCTTGAAAAACTATTTTAATTTATATATATTTGAACATTCTTTAATAGTTTTATCATACAAAATGATGCGGTTCCATTCAGTCAGAATTATTGTATGGAGCTATACCCTTTTGAATAATAAAACCAGTGTGGCACTTGGCCCTTTCTTAAACTTGATATATGTTTTAATTTTTATGATTAATATGTTGGTATGTATTCTATTTTTAATGATATTTTGTAATTTACCTGAATCTTTAGATAATCTATTAACATGAAAATATTAGAAATTCTAGATTGTTGTTGAATTAAACTTTTTCTTTTCTTAATAACTCAAAATGTTTGAAATGGCACATAAACCCTTAGAGATTTCCACACTTCAACTATAATAATAGATTTCTAAAAAGTATTTAATCTATAATAATAAAAGGAAGTGTTTGTCTGTGTGTGTGTTTTTGTTTGTTTGTGTGCGATGCGCAGCCAAATCTACGGCACGCAGAGATCTGAAATTTTTAACATAGTTGGACGGAAGGGGGTCCGAATGCACCTCAAAGCCGAATTTTAAAATTCTTAAATAGCTCTTTAACTAGGCTATTTTTTAAAAAATTTTGGAGAAAATATTTTTAATCTGATAATTAAATTATCATGGAAAATTGAGCACCATGGGAGAGTGGGGGTAGGGAGGGGGGCTTATATAATTCTTATACCATAGTGGATTACGGGCAACGCCATGCGGGATTGCTAATTGAAAATAAACACGAATTTATAAATAAAATATCTTCATTATTTAGTTGCTATATACTTTTTAATTATTTTTTAATATTTTAGCCTTATATACTTGTAAGATTTAGTATTACGAAACTGACGCTTGACGTGAATAATAATTCTCTTTTTCAAAAATTTAATAAAAGTAAAGCCATGGATAGAAAAAAACATTGATATATGTGGGAAGGAGAAACAAAAATACTTGGAAATAAAGTACGCGAAGAAACATTTAAAAAGTAATATAAGAACATTCTGATAGTTGGCTCTTATATTTTACTAACATGAGACGGTCCTTGTTAAAGTTTGTTATAGCAATAATGAGCATCGAAATAAAATAAGCATGAATATAAAAAATAATATTAAAACAGACAAAAAATAAAATACATTCTTAACTAGTAATAAAATATCTTGTTAATAAAACCAAGCATAATTTATATATATATATATATATATATATATATATATATATATATATATATATATATATATAT
>CABEEJ010006968.1:0-16747 GCA_901482245.1 Timema douglasi | reverse complement strand
TATATATATATATATATATTCAGGGCCACTCAGAGGTGTGCAAACGGTGAGGCCACACAGGGACCCATGATTTGGGGGGTGGGGGCTCCGTCCTTGTTTAGGCAACATTAGAGTAGGAAAACATGCTGGGGTGGGAAGTCTTTGTTTGCGCGCTCCCTGAATAGACGATTTAAAAAATATTGTTAGAGTGTAAAAACAAATAAAAACATAATCATATGGTTTAGTTTGGTTTATTGGAAGCGAGTTCTTCGTTTCAACTCCACCGATTCGAATCTGTTTGGCTATCTATTGTGGACAATGCTATAGCCAGCCAATAATTTCAGGGGGGTAGGCACAACCCTTTGTAGCATGTCATTCAGATAGATTGGACATCTACAATTTAAAAAAATATTCAATAGTTAAATAACTTATGCAAGAAATTAACTATATTCACATATTTAATTGAGTCTACTCTGAAGATGCAGTCTAATAAATTTACGTTTTCTCCCTACCTTCAAACATTCAAACACGTGGTTGGTCAAAAATACTGGCTTTTGTTAAATACGGGAGTAGATATCAAAGAAGAGGTTTAATATTATCATAGTTATGAATAAAATACTTTAACGCATTGCTTTTCCCATTGGATGATGTCAAATAAAAATCATTTACGGTTGCCATGCCGTCTACAAGAAAATATAGTAAACTACATCTTTATCACAAATTCTTATTAAAATAATAACAGATCCTGAATAACATAATTAAAACAGATATATTTCCATATAATATGCCTTGGTGAGTACTAACATCTTCAGGATGTCTGTAGATTCATTTGTCCCACATGCGAAGCTCAAAACTATTCAACGATGGCCAGCACACGTGCTTACATTATAACACCTGGCTAAGGAAAGGAATGCGTATCAACTTCGACCTACTGACCCAATCCACTTTGAGAGACTCTAGTGGTGAGCCAAGGAAGCTTGTTCCTTCCTCTCCCCGCAAGTGAATTTTTCTTGTTAATTCTCTCTTTCTGCCCGCCTTTGCCCGTAGTTCTCCTTTCTATGTTCTTGTGTTTATCATCCTTTCTGCTTTCTTTATTTCGTATCAGGTTGGGAACTATATAAGGACCTGTGTCCCAGCACACAATAGAGCCAGTTTACTGTATCCCTGCATTGAAGGAAGGACTCTAGCTTAGTCACGTCGACCATGAAGATTGAAGCGTCGGATACACCGCCACCTTAGACAGGATGACGCATTTCAACACTACCTATGAAGTGTAGGCCATGGGATTCACCACAGATATGGATGGAACCACATACTTCGATTTATTAAGTATTGTAAAATAATCGATGAGTCCTTATGCCTTAGAATCTTATTTTTGTTATAAAGATGAGCTATATCTGTTTGCACCCTTTTAGTTTTTTGTATAATGTAGGAGACGATTTTCTTTCGAATTGATATTATGTCTAGTTGACAGTTAATAAACTTCAAGTCTTGTTAACTTGCTAACTCGAAGCTTTATTTTATTGATTAAATGTTGTGTCCTTTAGAATGTGGGACGAGTCCCTTTATTGCTTTTTTTTCAAATATTGTAGGCTATGTTGATATATATACCTTTATGTCTTTACATTATGAGCCTTTGGCGTAGAAAGTTATAATGTCTTAGTTAGGGACTTATAAACTTCCACTAGTTCCTTTTATATATTTTTGAATCAAAATTTGTCATGACGCCTTGTACGTCGTGAGCATCAGTTCAATTTATGGATGGCTACCCCCAGGTTGTCTGGTTTGTTTACCATATTACAATTCAGTTGATAGAAATCAGTGTTTTGGATTGGTCAAGTAATCATGCTTCACATGCAGTATTAGTTTCGGTGCGCAACCCAGGGAACTGCACTAGAGTCATAGTGGGGTCCACGCAAATAATACTCTTTAACTCTTTACTTTCGATATATTTCTAGTTTTTGTGTTCTAAAGGCTCATGCCTAACTAGTTAAGATATCAGACGTTTAGATATTATATATCAAAAGCGACAACGGCAGATCACATGAATTGAGGTATGAATATTTAAATATTGTTCTTGCACATTTTTAACTATCAAAAATAGTTGACCTGATGGTCTAAGGGTAAGGTATTGAACTTCTGCGCTGAGGGACCGGGGTTCAATCCTTGGTCCTGGCACAGATGTATCTGATTACTAAACCCTTTCTTCACCTCTGACAAGACGTGTATTAATCAAAACTTGTGAATGTGTGGAATAACAGGCCTCCACCGTGGTTCGGATCCCACGTTAAACTGTAAGTCCTCCATTTAATCTCAATCAACCTACCATTACACATTAGCGTAAGTGCGTATAACCCGAACGGGTAGTAAGACCCGGTGCTAATAATAATAACTTTCAAAAATGTTTCTGGCCATATTAACTGATTTACAGATGTCTTCCTTGAATATCTCAAAGTGTTAAAACAAACACAATACATTTAGTTGATTGACAGATGTGTTTGTTTATCAATTTTATTTTTTAACAATTTACAGCTTACACTTTTAAAACTAGCACGTTTTGCTTATACTTAACTGTTTTAGGGATATATGGTTTGGCGTGACGTATGGGTTGCATTTAAAGTAACGCCGTTTTGTAGTTCTTTTTCAACCGAGTACTTTCTTCCCTCACTGTTGTTTGTCATGAAACAACGCTTATTGACATTCCTATTTCTGACACTCCATACTTTCAATCTTCTTATGTCAATCCCACTGCTTACCGATGAATTATATACATCCGAATTAAAAATACACATATTTAAAATTATTGTAAAAAAAAAGTTTTGAATACAATTTGTTAAGTCACAATAGACTAGACTGCCGATGACGGGGAGATTGGGGTTTAGTCCCAGTTGGGTGCACTGATAGTGGTTTTTCCCAAATGGTTTTCCATTATTCCTCCACGCATTAGTGGGTGCACTTCCTCTAAATTAAACCTTACTAATCTTCAACCCATTAGTGTAATTAGTACCTACGTGTATAGCCCGAACGAACAGTAAGACGCGGTACAAAAAATAAATAAATTCAAGGACAGCTAATACATTTCAGATAATTTCTTTTAGAGTTTTAAGTTTCAATGTGAATAATTCGAACGGGTATTATATTGGACATACTGCCGGGAAAAAAATGAATTAATTAGTGTAAGGATATCTATCGTACGAAGAAGAAGGTACAGCAGAAATCACCTGGTTAGGGAATGGTAAGCCATTCAAACACTCAATTCAATTCACCATTCAATCGAGATTTGAGCCATATCCTCTTGGATCAAAACTAATCACACTTCTAAGATAAATCTTCCCCTTGTTCATTTTAATTTGCAGAGTGATACTGTTACAAGCTTTAAATGTTGATGTCAAATGGCAATTTGTTGTTATTATTATTATTATTATTAGCACCGCGTCTTACTACCCGTTCGGGTTATACGCACTTACGCTAATGTGTAATGGTAGGGTGATTGTGAGATGAAATGGAGGACCTACAGTTTAACGTGGGATCCGAACCACGGTGGAGGCCTGGCATTCCCCACATTCACAAGATGTCTTGTCAGAGGTGAAGGAAGGGTTTGGTAATCAGATAAATATGTGCCGGGACCGAGGATTGAACCCCGGCCGCCAGCACAGAAGTCTTGACACCTTACCCCTAGACCACCATGTCACCCAATTTGTTGTTCACAGCTCTAACTTTATAAGTGAAATTGACGCCTTAAATTAGTAAAGTCAATCTAATGACAATCCTTTCTTTTGTTTGGTTATACTGTACACTTCGTTTACCGTAAATATTAGCATTATTACAGTGATATTGAACATGAGGTGCATGTACCGCTGGGGATAAGCGAAGATGTCTTAGGAGTGTGGGGGCTTACCATAAAATTAAATACATATATTTTACATCCATTACTGTTTCCAGTTTGTGACCTGGGTCAATTTTTTTTACCCAAGCCATATATTTTTACACTACCGGCTGGCTAGGCCTGTCATAGTTTCATATACCTTATAATCTAAAGGCACAGCATCGAGTCTCCAGCCATCAATTTATCTATGTGAAAGGAACCCATATTTTCATCAATGATAAATTTTCAGCCATGCCAAGAATCGAACCCAGGACCTTTAGCTGAGAAGGCAGACACGCTACCGACTGAGCTAAGGTGTCGGTCAAGGATATATACTCGTGTATATATATATATATATATATATATATATATATATANTATATATATATATATATATATAGTTATTAAAAAAAACAGATAATAATCAAGGCCAGATTTAGGGTTAGCCCCAACAGACCCGGACGTTAATGATACTAGATCTCGGAACCCCACTTTTATTTTAGGTGTGGATTATAAAATATTTGCAAAAAAAACCTGCACTAAGCACCAACCACTTTGAGGGTACAAAGGTGAAGATAAATTATATCTGAAGATACGTGAACAAAAAGAGATGAATACCACTGATATAAATTATAGCCTTATCTTCTAAGCTACGCCATAGTGGAACAATGGAAAGCGAGCTTGATACTTTTCAGGGTAAACGAAGGGTACACCATTTATTAGATTAAATGTAAGTATCGATTAGTATCAAATTTCAATCAATTAATAAAAGTAAAATGTCACCAAAAATTTAAATAGGGTAAAACTGCACATAATTGTTTAAGCACATGCTACTAATGTGGTTGTTAAAGGAAAATCACGAAAAGATGTCCGTGAATAGTAGGCTACAGACATTCCTCGTGACTATAAAATATAGTCTTGATGTAGATGTCAGTCAATTCCCCATTTCATCTAAACTGCTTATTATTGGTGTACCTACAACTATCATCTACCGTTTCAGCCCTAAACTGTTAAATTGGGAGACCAGAAGTGCATAGGACCCTTATTCAGGGGGCGTAGAAAGTTGACTGTAGGGGTTAGTGGGGGCCGGGTGTCCATGTATTATATTTATAAAAACCTTTATTGGCTCAAGGTATTGTACAATTTTTGAACAGACCTCTCCCCTAAAATAGTTAGCTTTCTACGCCCTTGCCCTTATTTGATTCAGGGTTGATCTGAAAATAAACAAATTTGCGTAAGTGTTCATTCATCTACAAAATTAAAAAGTAAACATATACTAAATGTGGGAGTGTGTGTGTGTGTGTGTGTGTGTGTGTGTGTGTATCACTAAACGTTTTCTCTCCTCCAGCTTGCTTGTTCTGTAAAGTTCATTCTGTGACCAACCAGGCAGGACACAGCTAGGATCGAACGATCATAAACTGGCCAAACAGACTATTGCTGGTTACACACACAGAAACAAAAGGAAGTTATTCCAAGAATGCCGCCTTTCTTTGAACTGTCCGAAAACAAAGAAACGCCATCTACCCGTAAAGGTGCCACCACACAACAGCCTCAAAAAAGTCTGGACGATTTTTAGTTAATCGTCGACATCGACATTTTCCTTCTACCCTTCCACCCTCTTGTTTGCAATACGATGTATAAACATACAAACATAACAATTTGAAGTTTCAGGATAATACAAGATGGAAATAAGTATTTGTTTTTATTGTTTGGCAACACGTGACGTCTTACTACCCGTTTGGATTATACGCCTGTGTACTAATTACGCTAGTGAGTTAGGGAAGATAAAGTTTGAATTTGAATTTGCGTGGAGGGAGAGTGGAAAACCATTTTTGGAAAATCCATCCTTAGTACACCCAGCCAGGATTATATCACCGAGCTCCCTGTCATCGGCAGTCTAGTCTAACATGATAGTTACGCCTTAGACCATGCTGCCACTGAAGCATGTAAATAAATATTTTCCATCAGTTGGTATCTTCAATGTGATTTATTGTCTTGCTAAGATTTTTTTTTTAAAAGGGCCGATTAAGGGGAAGAAAAAGGAGGAAGAATGGGATTGGGAGAGAGACACACAGAGATGAAAAGCGAAGGAGAAGATATGAATCGGAAAAAGGAACGCCGGAATAGAACTGCGTGCGCCCAGAGGCAGGCAATTTGGCAGTTCTCGAGGGCAGTGGGATGGAAGGGATTGCCCTCCCCCTAACCCTCCCTTCCACACATCAGAGGAGAAAGTAGGTTAACCGCGAGTTTCCTGCCAAGTAGGGTGGGTGGCTCTTTACTTCATTTCACTCCACTAACTTTAGTGCCAACCGCGCTGCGACTTCTTACAGCAAGAGAGAGTTTCATTAGATCAGGAGGGGGGGTCGAGAAGGAAAGGGAGGGTCGCCAGACCTTCCAGTTCGACAAATTAAATTTGTATTGTTTTATAAGTTTAAATAAGCACTAAATATAAACAAATATATATATAAACATATATATACATATATATATATATATAAGACGCGGTGCAATATATATGCTACAATTAGAACCCGAAATCCGTTAGAACCCGATTTCACTAGGTAAAACTAGTTTCAGCAAAGCCATTTTGTCAATACTTGTTTTAATTAGTTAATTTTAGAACAAACAAAATGCAGTCGACAATACTAGACTTCACTCAAAATCATGTAGTCAATACCCATACTGACCAGTTAATCTGACCGTTAAAACCAGATGTTAGGTAAAATTAGTCGTCTATAGAGACAACTAATAACAAAACTAATCCACTAACAAATCTTATTATTTAAAGTATCAATTACATATACACACTACATATTACAACAAGGTTTGCTGATATAGCACTTAAGAGTTCCAAAGATGCCCCTGTTTCCTGCAAAAGCATCTCTTTGAAGTACACTTCTTCGTACATGAACAGCGTGTAAACCCTTGTCCTGTTCCGATGTCTGCTTTCCTTGCTGAAGTCCTCAGAGAAATTTATTGATCGGGCACCTGATTGCTGATCAAGAACACTTGAGGGAAATCGTCTATTTCAGATCTGAAATAAATATGATTTGTTTACGGTTAGTTAGAATTTATGATTAAAATTTAATTCAAACTTTAAAATTTAATGAACCCACCTGCAATATAATTTATCCAGCACTCCATCCTTCGTCCTGACCTTGTACAGACCCTATTTATTTTTATATCTAGCACAATTCCTACGATGTTTCGATAGTCTGGCTAGGATCTTGTAGACCTCATCCCTGAATATTTTCCAAAAAGAGAATAAAAAGGAAAGGGGTAACAAAGATCTTACATTTATTAAATAAGAGGCAAGACCATTCATAGGTACAGAAATACAAAAACAGAGAGTGTAGAGGTAGGGAACGGACATTGGCCCAGCTAAGGCTACTTATTTAAGTATTAAGTATTAAGTATTAAGTACAAACTTGGTCAAATGATCCTGATAGAACATAATTAACTACAGCCCATTATCAGCCTGAGATTGCATGTTGATGAGGTCCACCTGGCAGCGGCTATTCAGTTCTGAATGAACAATGGGCTTGTTAACCAAGCCTATCTTTTTCTTACTTTTCTTCAGTTGGCAGGTTTCGCACATAAATAGGAACATATTATCGTCTACAGTATATAGTTTACATTGGCGTATTATCTTGAATTTTCCCTTTTCAACCTATCTCGCTCAACCTTCGTAAACTGCTTCAGAAACGTCGTAAATTTCTTCTGCTGGTAAATAGTACTTTGCGGTTTCACCTCCTGAGACCAACTTTGTACCTTCAACAATCTCGAGAGTATCAAATCTTTTCAATCGACAATATGGAAAAGGTGTCTCCTTCACGTCAGATTTTGCTTCTTCAATCTCCGCTTAAAGATGATTGTAATCTTCTCTTGTCACTACATTGTAATGACTCTCTTTATTTTCCTCTGAATTAAGTAACTGATCCATGAAAAACACACTTTCCACCTTCTCCCCAAATCCTCCTCAAGTTGATTTTCAGCATTTATGATGTAGTAACAATTAAAAGTAAACAATTCGCGTGGCTAACATTGTCAAAAACAAAGACTATTGAGCCAGGCGCACTGGTCAACAACAGATAAACTGAGACAAGTAGAACGTACACATTTCAGGGAACATGTAACACCTTCAAAGTACAAGGGTGGGCCTGAAAAAACAAACAAAAAAAACACACACACACTTTAAACTTGCAAATATCAGTGAGAACTAAGCTTGCCTGGTCAAAACTATAAACACGTTAATTTAATATATTTCTCCGTGTGAACTAGAGTTCATTGACTGTAAACAGTTAAATCTAGGATTAACTAGTTAATGCTAATATTGACGAAATGGCTTTGCTGGACCTAGTTTTACCTGGTGAAATCGAGTTTAAAAGGATTTCGGGTTCTAACTGTAACATACATACATATATATATATATATTTTACCAAGTCTTAATACACGCCCGGGCTGAACGTACTAACTACGCTAATGTGTTAGGGATGAGGAAGGTTGAATTAAGAGGAAGTGCAACTATATTTACGTGGAACAAAAGTGGAAAACCTATTAGAAAATCCACCCTCAGAACACCCAATCGGGATTCGAATTCCGTTCTTACCGTCTCCGGTAGTCTAAGACTTTTTTCAAAGAATTCTTTTAGCACCAGTGTGCTTGCTATTAGGTGTGTGTGTGTGTGTTCGTGTGTTGGTGGGGATTTTTAATTTAAGAAACAGAATAATGAGGGATATCTTTTTCTATTGCGTATTACCTCCTGTTTGGAATATTCACATCTTTTTACAATATTAGGGATAGTGATGAACATGTTATAGTTGATAGAAAACGTACACCATATATTTGTGTAGGGATAAAGATATTCCATTCAGGCAAAAAAAAAAAAAATCTTTCTCAACACACCCGGCCGGAGTTCGAAACACGACCTACCAGTCACTAGAAAACACCAGACAAGATTAACACCTTTGTCAGTAGGGAGGGTTTTTAAGGGCAAAAAGATTATAGGAATCGAATATCTGAAACGAGGGATTCAGCACCAAAGCTATGGTAGAATTCTTATGCGAAGAAACTTTTATAAAATATAAACATAATTTTTTTATGGTCAACATTTATAATAGTCTACTTTTAATTAGTTTACTGTTTTTGATAATATCTATCAAAAGTAATTGCTGCAGATCACATAACTTTGTTTATAGATAGTTGTAAAATATTTTTTTAAGTAGTGTCTTGTACCTAGAAAATTCTCGGAGATAGAAAGTATTGCAATCGTAAAAAAATGAATCAAGCTCAAGTTTTTGATAGATGTTGAACTTTAAGGACCCCATGATCCCGAAAAAGCGCTGTTTACAATGCCGTCTGTCTGTCTGTTACTGGGTTAAGAACTGAAACAATTTTACCGATCAGGCTTCCCAGAAGGGTTTTTGGAAGTATCTATCCAACACTAAAATAAAGGATAGTTTACTATATGAGGAAGAGAGCTAAAGCCTATTTTCTCAAAATCGACTCCAACAATTTTGATTGAAATTCGTATCTAGTCACTGTTTTAACACTACAAACAAAATGGAGCATCTCCTTTTCCCATAAAAATGACTTGGAGGATAATTTACATGAAAGAAAATTTACAACTTTAGTCAGGTCTCCACCATTCTTTGAGATAAGAAATAACCATTGCAAAGATGTGGTGCTCTTAAAGATATAAAAAAATAGAAAATCGAAATATATTCCATAAAGTAATTTTTTACTGAGTTATAGCCTTAAAGGCCAATATACAGGTTGTTAGGAAATTCATAGCACAAACTGCACATACAGCTTGTTTGAACCAAAAGTAATACACAATACCTGTACACTTACATCCGGAATTCGGTGCTAATACCATTAAATTGTGTTCAAAGTCTCAGCGTATAGCGCCGGGATAGCAAAGCTGTTCAAGCAGGCGTGTACAACAAGTTGCATAGGATTTAGGCGCGTGGCACTGCGCATGTAATAATAGCAAGCACTTTCTGTGATGTGGAACCGTTAAAGATGAACCTCAGGACGTATTCCCATTTCTAGATGGACTGGTGTGTTGTTTACTATTAACTGTAACTGTGGTGGGTTCTGCTGCCGTGCTCCAATATATAGAGATGTAGAGTGCTTCACGCCTAGATCCTATGCAACCTGTTGTACACGCACGATTGAACAGCTTTGTTATCCCGGCGGTATTCACCGAAACTTTGATCACAATTGAATGGTATTAGCATAGCTTTCCGGATGTAAGTGTATAGAGATTGTGTATTTATTTTGGTTCAAACAAGCTATATGTGCAGTTTGGCCAATGAGTTTCAGAAAATCCTATATATGTTTAAAGAGAGCTTTTGGAAAATGTACCGTTAAAAATGTACGGAATATATAATAGGGCTACATTTATGCAACAGTTTATATTATTTCATGTATGTTATTTTATTAATTTCAATGCCCTCATTTTCCAATTATGTTCCTACACCAATCTATATTATTAAGTTTCACATATCTATCGAGCCATAAGTATAATTTAGGTAAAATAGCGAGAAAGTCTTTGTGATATGGCGTACCATTAATTTTAACTGTAAAAAAAAAAAGTATCTTCCTGTCTGAATTTGAGTGTTCAGTTACAGTAGAAATAGGATAGTTCCACGTTGGTTATTTAAAAAAATTTGATAATTAAAACCCACCTTCATTCCCCTTGAAATTCTTTTCTATATATATGCTAAAAAAAAATCTAATTTTAAAAGGAAATATTTAGTTAATTTGAAGCCTATTTTTATGTTTTCGAGCTTACACTCATTTCAAACCTGTATTAAAGAAGATGAAACGCTGACAGATGAGGAGAGTTGAAGAAATAGAGAACAAAAATATACAATAATCCTCTGTTGAATAGTAATAATAATAATAATAATAATAATACTTAGCACTGCGTCTTACTACCCGTTCAGGTTATACACTTTAAGTACTAATTACGCTAATGGATTAGGAATTAGGTAGGTTGAATCAGAGGAAGTGAACCCGCATTTTCGTGGAGGGAGATCGGAAAACCTCTTATGAAAAACCACCCCCAGTTCACCCGACCGAGATTCAAACCTCGATCTCTCCGCCCTCAGCAGTCGAGCTCAACACGACAAGCGTTTTAGCCAACTACGCCACCGAGGCGGGTCTCTGTTGAAGAAGAAATCACAGACATCCAAGCGGAAGAACCAATGGCATCCATTTCTGAAGCACTTACAATGATGGAGGACCTGAGAAGATTCACTGAATCCTGACGAGAAGTAAAATACAACATTTTTAATACAATCAATGACCTTAAAGATTTTATCTATTGTGTCAAGATAAGCAAATTATTACCAACTAGATCCTTCCCCCCCACCCCCTCGCATTATTATTTTCAACACACATATTGAAGAATCATCATAGACTCTACCATAAAATATGAGTGACTATAGAATTTTTTATGAGGAATAAATTAAATTTTCAAAATAAAATATAGCCTATGTTACTCGATGATAATGTAGCTTTATATTGGTGATTTTTTTTTAAATCGTGCCAGTAATTCTTGAGTTTATCCATTACAAACAAAAAAACAAAAAATCAAATCTTTCCTCTTTATAATATTAGTGTAGATCAAAATAACTAATTTGTCAAACGTAATGGAAAAAAGCTTATTTAATAATAATAATAATAATAATGATACTTAGCACCACGTCTTACTACCCATTCGGGTTATACGCTTAAGTACTAATTACCCTAATGTGTTAGGAATGGGGAAGGATGAATATAGATGAAGTGAACCCACATTTGCGTGAAGGGAGAGTAGAAAACCACTTAGAAAAAACAGCCCTCAGTTCACCCGACCAAGATTTGAACCTCGATCTCCCCGTCCTCGGCAGTCTAGTTCAACACGAAACTTGTGCGTTAGCTAACTACGTCACCAGGTGGGTCAGAAACTGATTTAAGCCTGCAATTTATTTATGTGATTTTTTTTCAAGTTTCTATAATTATTTTGTTTTTTGAATTTTTCTTGGTTTTTCATGTATGTATAGATTGGGTGTATTAGTTTTATATAGCGTGTAGTTTATAAAATGTGTGGGTTTATATGTAGCATATTTTAAGGTTATTGATTTATTGGGTACCAGATGCCTAAGTACTCATACAAATTGTTAGTTCAAATTTTGTATTGTTAGAATTTTTTTTTAAATATCCCTTGGGCTTCGAATTAAATAAGTTAAACTGTATAACTATTCTCACCAAACATTTATTTATATTTAATGTGGGATAGTAAGATACGCGAGAAAAGGCGAGTGTTTTTGCAATTTTTGTAGAAAAGCTTTTTTTTTGCCAAACATAAAAAAATATTTCTCCAGTAGAAGCACATAGTTTAATTTTATTCATATGGTGACATCAAAAACTATTGAATATATGTAAAGGGAGTATTGTAATTTACCATTTTTGTCTTTTCATTTAAAAAGTTTTCCATCTAACGCCACCAGTATTAAGACAGATATTCAATAACTGTTGAGTTCACCATTTGAAGATAATTAAATAAAATGTATGTGTATACTGGAGCCATATTTTATTATTTATGTTTCCGATAAAAGTTTTGCTACAAAAACTTCCAAAACAATTTCTTTGGCGTAACTTACACCCCCACCTTAAGCCGATTCGATGAATAAAGCTTTGTGATCATCCTATAGAGGGAACATTGGCACAAATATATATTCAATATAGCATCAATCACATCCCATTATCTACGTTCTATTGCCGGGATCGTAAATCATTGATAAACATGGGCCTACCATTCCGTTCAGTGTCGGGGCGAACATCGATTCAATTCATTGGTGGGATGGGAAAGGGGGGGTGGGGGGTATGCGTGTGGAGAAGGTCATAGGAGGATGAGGGTAAAGCCATATAAATAGGAGGGATAAGGGAGTTATGGAGGTTAACTGCAAAAATCATATTTTTAATTGGATTTTTTTTTGTTCAACAACATAGAGATATATGGAATTGTTTTAATGTATTTTTGAGGTAAGGACTACACCCATTATCATTTTTGATGGAACTGCAGGTTTTGTGAATATAAGTTTTAGCTTCGCTCTCTCTAATTTAACTGTTGCCAAATCTCCTCGCTCTCAGTCAAGTCGTAAGGTGGTGTACTGGGGTAAGAAGGATCTATTGGCAACATTGATGAACCAGCGTTGCGAAACTTGTCTTATATTGAAAAGGAGATTGACCACACAAAAAACGAGAGATCGACAACGCTGTTTCCCAATAGTGACCATCCAGTTTCCTCAGAGATGATATCCATTATAAGAGCATATCTTTTTTTTCAACGATTGAGTCTGATAGTGTTTCATTATATTAATATCTTTCTAATTAATTAATGTGTAATAACCAAATAACATAACCCAATTTTAATATGTATACGTAATTTACCGTTTGGTATGAATTCCACGCAGATAAATTAATTACATTTGTAAGCATAAATTAAGATTTTTACTCACTTTTCCGAAAAAGAAGTAAAAGTCACTTTAGCAAATAAAATCTTTATATATATTTTAAAATATTGTTATCAATTTTTGATTTACACCATCATGTCTCACTATATTCCTGGAATGTCTGCTTTTAGTTACACTAATAGGCTAAAGAAATAATTTATAGGATATATAATCGCAATAGTGTTGAAGGAGACTAACCTAGGTTTGAACCCCGACCTTCACTTCACCAGAAAACCAAACCAGACTAAACTAGCCTGATTCCTTATTCCCTCTGGCCACTGACGCTGGGAGGTAAATACTAAATAAATACTACGACACAATCGTGCATATACCTTACAGTGCTCTATAATATAGTTCTTAACAAACTTTTTCCAATCCTTCAGATATATATTTTGAACAAAATTGTTATAGTCATTTAAAAAAATAATAATTCAAAAACAGGGAAATAGGGGGACCAAAAGTAACAAGCGGGACAAAGAAGTCTTGGAGACAGGTGGGACAGGGGGACTTGGGGGTCAAGGGAGACAGACTGGCAGTTGAACAAACTGACAAACTGATAGATGAACAGTAGCACAAATTAACATACTGGTAGACTAACAGAAGCACAAATTGCATGCTGGTAGACTAACAGAAGCACAAACTGCATGCTGGTAGACTAACAGAAGCACAAATTGCATACTGGTAGATTAACAGAAGCACAAATTGAAAATGTGATAGACTAACTGAATGAACAAGCTAGCAGACTGATAGAATAGCTAAATAGACTAGCTAAATAGACAAACTGATAGACTAACTAAAAAGACAAACTCATATACTGGCATACATAATTGTAAGGTCCAATATTTTGAGTCCGAAAGCACATAAAACTTCAAGATTCATAACAATAGAGTGGTAGAAAAATTTCACAATTACAATACTTTCACTATATTAGCGAGTAAAAATAATATTATTTATATTAGGTAATGTGTAAATAGTTTTATATTTTTATACTTTACTTCAGCAAGTCAATATTGAAGGGATAAATAAAAATAATATATTAGTATAGTGATTAGATTATTAAATAAAATAATAAAGAGTTTTAAGGATCATATACTTTACTTTAGGCTAAGCCTTTAGTACTGTGAATATTTGAAAAGAACACTAACTACACGTTTTGCAGTGATATAAATTGGTCTTTCAATAGAAAGGAAATGTTTACACTCCAGCGCTAAGCGTTCCTTTCAAATAAGTCCCATTATCGACGTTTGCTCGGTCTCATTCAACTGTAAAGGTTACATCACACCAAGGAAGACAATAGAAGAAAAATAAACGAGTTCCCGATAAAGGGCTCTTCTTGTTTTATAGGCTATAGACCACTTCAAGGCAATGCCACAGTTCAAGGAAACATAAAAAACAAACGAACAAAAGGAGCGCATAAAGAATTAAAACTGAAGGTTGGCTACAGAGTCGTTAAATTTAATGTGAGTATTGTCTCATAATATGAGATTGTATGATTTAAAATTGTAGAAACCGCCTCGGTGGCGTAGTTAGCTAGCGCACTAGTTTCATGTTGAGCTATACTGCTGAGGACGGGGAGATAAAGATTCGAATCTCCCTCGGGTGGTTTTTCCTAAATGGTTTTCCACTCTCCTTCCACGCAAATGTGGGATCACTTCCTCTATATTCATTCTTCCCAATTCCTAATCTATTATTGTAATTAGTAAGAATTAAATAGAGAAAGCTATTACTAAGCTTTTAGTGAGGAGTACTCCATCTAGATATCTATCTATCTATTATTATTATTATTATTATCACCGCGTCTTACTACCCGTTCGGGTTATACGCACTTACGCTAATGTGTAATGGTAGGGTGATGTGTAATGGTAGGGTGATTGTGAGATGAAATGAAGGACCTACAGTTTAACGTGGAATCCGAACCACGGTGGAGGCCTGGCATCTAGATATCAAATTCTGATAATTGAAAAATTAAAAGTGGCAGCATTAAGCCAACTACCGAGTCGAAGGTGGCTGCGTTATAAAATAGCTCGTGATCTTATATAATCACACATTTGTAGCCGACGATTTCCGCACGTCCATCATGGACTTTGCCTTAAAATATGAGTGAAGAATGACCCTGGGCATGAGATGATTCCTGGATAGCTCAGTGGTTAGAGCATTCTCGTACTAAGCCAAAGGGTCCCGGGTTAGATTCCCGTGTCCAGGTGTCATTTTTCAATGATCAGAATTGTAATCAGTACTTAATCGTGTAATCCAAACGGGTATTAAGATGTGTCTTGCGTTGGTTTGGGCATGTTGAAAGGATGACTGTGGATTGAGTGACGAAGAAAATATATGAAGGTAGAGTGTCTGGATCAAAAGGAAGGGGTAGGCCATGTAAGACGTGGCTATTTATACATAAAGTCATGTCATCTGCAGATGTTACTTTTGATAAATATTATCAATACCTATCAAATAACACACATAATATAAGAAAATATTATCAATGTTGGCCTCAAATAAATATGTTTTGATTTTCTCTACTGTTCTTCCAACCAAAATTAGGGTATATGTGTACATGTATGTATGTGTGTATGTATATATGTATATGTAATATAAAAATGTAGAATTAAGTACTTATATGTTGTATAAATTAAGTGGTGCCACACAATCGTTATTACTTTCAAATATAGTATTTTTTTTAAAAACAGAATGATGAAAATTCGGCTATCATTAAATGATTTTTTTAAATCCGAAAAACAATTAACTATAATGTGTTTCTTGTCCTTTTTCTTCTTAGCTTCGAACTATCCACATCCTATCCTCATATTTACAACATTGGGATTGGTTAGGGGAAGGTAAAATTGAGAGGGAGTTTATTCACATTTTAGTGAAACCACCCTCAATAGACCCAACCGCGATTAGAATCCCAATACATCAGTCCCCTGACTAATGCCCGAATGACGCGCTAAACCCTATAACCACTGAATAATTGACCTTATTAGGTGATACTTAAAAAAAATAATTCTGATTACGATCTAAAGGTTGTGGATTAGAATTTAAAGGTTGTGGTTTAGAGTCTCATGGTCAGTAGAATTACTTTTCTACGCAGTTAATAATGTCAGCGAATACGTTTGCAATAGTTCAAATAGTATTTCAAGGGTTCCACCTTGGATTGTTCAGATCGGCAACCCCAGCATCCAATAAGCTAAGTGGTTCCTCTATCTTACAGGTGTTCAGTCTTAGGTCGTGCACATTGGCAACCCCAGCATCCAATAAGCTAAGTGGTTCCTCTATATTACAGGTGTTCAGTCTTAGGTCATGCACATTGGCAGCCCCAGCATCCAATAAGCTAAGTGGTTCCTCTATCTTACAGGTGTTCAGTCTTAGGTCGTGCACATTGGCAGCCCCAGCATCCAAT